>JAUUDZ010451656.1:0-12609 GCA_032361705.1 Panulirus versicolor
TTAGTGAAAATTTCTGGAGATGGAGCCCCACGAGTATAACTCTCTCTCTCTCTCTCTCTCTCTCTCTCTCTCTCTCTCTCTCTCTCTCTCTCTCTCTCTCTCCATACCATACAGTTAAGTACGAAACACATTAGTCTTATTGCACATAGGACGTCATTATAACTTTGTAATCTCATTAATCGCAGAGGCTTATACTTTCCGTTGGAAGTACATTTCACCAGTGACGGACTATTATGTCTAATCTTCCAAAATACATAATTTCCATAGATGAATCCACGGTCCCTTTCACTATGATGCAACCATCACAAGATAATGACATTGCTCAAGGATTCCTCATTTTTCCCATCCAAATCTAACTCCGGTGTCGATTGTTTCTGCCTTCTCAGCGTTACGCTGAGTTGTACTGTCCTCAGTGTTACGACGGTCTTTACTCTCCTCTGCGTTACGATAGTGTGTACTCTCCTCAGCGTTACGGTGGTCCGTACTGCCCGTAGCGCTACGATGGTCTATATTTTCAACGTAATTATTGTCTTTTTTATGCTGAAGGCTGCAGGACTATTTTCAGCGTTACAATAGTCTGTACTACCCTCAACAATACGATAGTCTGTACTGTCCCCAGCGTTATAATGGTCTGTACTGTCTTCAGCGTTACGATGGTCTGTACTTTCTTCACAGCGTCTCGCTGGTCTGTACTGTCCTCACCGTGACGATTGTATGTACTGTCTTCAGCGTTACGATGCTCTGTACTGTCTTCAGCCTTACGATAGTCTGTACTGTCTGCAGCTTTGCGATGGTCTGTGCTGCCCACAGCTTGGTCTGTACTGCCCTAGCGTTATGATGGTCTTCATTGTCTTCGGCGTTACGATGGTCTTTACTGTCTTGAGCGTTACAATGGTCTGTACTGTTCTCAACGTTATAATGGTCTGTACTGCCCTGAGCGTTACGTCTATCCTCGGCTTAACGATGATTTGCACTATTCATCTCGCGTTTGCGTTGCCTGCCATGTGTTCAAGTGAAAGACTGGAAGCGTCCCCTTGTAGGTCTCGTACATCAAGATCGTCTGTAAATCACCGCATCAGTCGTCATTAGAATCCCATTTGTTTCTCTGCTCATTCGATTTTCTGAAATTGTAAATTTTGTTTTACTATTAGGATTCCAGAGATCATCTCAGCAATTTCAAATTTTACCTCTTAACAAAAGCGACTTACAGTGCTTGCGAGGCCAACGTGAATTGTGTCCCTAGTTCCTCTTGAAGCACAATAGTGAGCGATGTAGAGAGTGTCATGGGAAGGCATTATCATTTTGAGTGTCATTTAGTTCGTCGTTGTATATACCAACACCAACAAAAAGTTTGTTCCTGTAAACTTACTACAATGCCTGATAATGGACGCTGGGTCTACGTGGGCATAAGACCCATAACACTTGATATTTTTCTTAAGAAGCTTCCTCATAGACACTGACTGGCAAACATCTCAACGAAGTTCCATCTGGAATTGAAAAGCCCCCATCACTGTTAGTAGTTTAGTTCTACGACGACTGGCATTCTCTGTCTTCAGCAGGCCTACCTACAATTACGAGTGAGAGTGACGCACGTGAACGATTTCCGAACTGTATCGTTGATAATGAAGAACTAAAGGCTCGCACAGGCCTGTATCACACACCTGGATATATCAGCAACAGCACTCGTCTCGGACAGAAGTCGTGGTCATCAGACACAGTTTTTAAAACAGACTAACCAAGGACCATCTCTGCCAAGTCTGGTTCAGATTGGCAGGTTAGTTTCAGAGGACAAGATTAGAGCGCGAAAAGTGAGCAGACAGACAACGGAACGCAAGTGCTGGCCAAATCTCGCATGGCCTCTGACCAGGAGACTTAGAAAGGGGAGCAGACTAATGCCGTTGATTGTACGTCCCTCTAAACTCTCCACTCCGACACCATCGTCTACTTCTCCTACCTTTTCATTTCTTTCGGTGCTTCCTTATATGTGTGGCCTCGTGTGTGGTGCCACACCTAATCCCTTCCCACCTGTCACGCTTTGACATCTATCGTCCAGATAGAGCATGTGGACACTTGATCGTTCTAGTAATTCACACCAAGCACCTAGAGTTCTTACTGTCGACCGAAAGCTTCATCAGCTGACGGAGTGGACTCATTTTGTAAAGTTATTTCACACTGAAGGTTCCAGCTATGGATAAAAGTCCAAATTCAAGCCAAGTCGTGATTGAATTATATAGAAAAGAATGATTAAAGACATAGATTAATGTGGTGTAAGGACTAGAATTACTAAATGAAATATATCTGTTGGCGTTCAGTAGATACATCACGGCTCAAATCATCATTAGGAATATAATGATGAAATGTTAGATAGATTGATTTGTCAATCTTAGGTGCACTAAAGCTGGGAGCCAGTGTCGTAAGGCTGTTATGTTCTTTACTTTCATATTTTTCTGTGGATATTTATCTTCCTTAAATGGTGTAAAAGAACATCAATGTTTATCGCCTCCTTTTCGTTTCCCGTCGTACTATCGTACAGTACCTGTTGGTTGTTGTGTTAACAAATACTTGAAGTTGTACTCTCCACTCAAGCTATTCATATTTACTTATGGCTCTATTCATGGATATTGTGAAAGTGACTTTGTGTACTTGTTGTATGTTAATTTCAACCCGCTGAGTACGAGGTTGAGGCTAACAGATTTCTCTGTCTCCCTGGAAAGGGTAAGTCTGTATTATTCGCTAATCACGTGTCATGCTGAAGCATGAAAAAAGGGGTTATCACACTGCACTTGCGTGTAGTGCTTTTTTGGTAGTCAATGTACCTTACGAGTCAAATTCTCGTACTCTGTATCTTAAGCTCTCGCACTGTTTTAGTACATATATTTGCATTAGGTGTTTCAGCCCTTGTATTACGGGGTAGATGAGGCTTATTCATTGGGTTTAAACCTATCATTAGATTGAATACCATCAGATGATAGAGTAACAAGTTTATGACCGTATCTCTCTTGTTACAGATTGGTCAGCCCGACCACCACCGCTGCAGCCACCACCACCATAGGAGCAAGAGGTCACAATAAGTATGGTAAGCAGAATCTTTTCCATAGATTCCAGTTCTACATTTTGATGGATTAGATTATGGTCGTTCTTTGCTTCCATGCCTCCAGAATTTTCCAGAAAGAGGTTCCGCACCACGCAGGCCCTACTGAAGGAAATCTTTTGATGTTCATTCATACGTCATCCTTGTTTTATCTTCTTGATAACGGTGGTAACAGTGGCTATTGTTTATGACAAGTCTGTGAATTAGAATGTATTTCACCACAAGCATTTAGGTTGGTAATTGTTGGTGAGTAGCATTTTCTGCTACTAATTCTGCTCTGTCTGTATAAAGACTTGGGAAGATTTGCACTTCTCTGACAATATGTCCCATCAAAAGGGATAAGACATCGTGGAGTAGATAAAGTTATTTGACCACAGAGGTTACTATACGTATCTCAGGCTGTGGCACGCAGAGAAGGTTAGGTGTCCTCATGCATATAATCAAATCATTACATAGAAATGTTTTGTGTGGTATAGAGGTTTTATTGTAGTGTTCATGGCGATAAAGATTCCGTGCAGAAAGAGTTATCGCACGCTACAGGTAATCGTGCTCAAGAGATTATATTATCGTACTCAAAGAGGAATCGTCATTTGGATGGGATTAAATCGTTATACACGTGGGGTCGACATACGCGAGGCTAGAAATAACGTGCTCTTTAGAAAATGGATAGAAATATAGTGATCAGATGTTTTCCAAGACTACACCATCTACCATCAGAGGATTATATGCCGAATTCTAGGAGTTGAATGGTGATAAACTGAGTATTGCATAAGGGCTCTGATCCTTGTTTAGCTAAGGATAGAGCTCGGGTTCTGACTGAAGAAATATACCTCAGTTAAAGATTTGGAGACACATTTCTTAACTTGACTGTCTTCGCTTCCCACATTTCCCATAAGACGTCCTTGTTGACCACTTAAGTCTCTCAGGTAAATTATCATTGTACTGTACGATCACCAAACACAACATCAACCTCATATGTGTCTACCTACATCGTAGGTGATATATCCCAAACTTTGTATTTGCATCTGCCGTCATAAATGTTGTGCACTCTACCCATACCTTAGTTATAATACTTCACATATAAATACTGAAGACAGTACACTACCTTGTCTCACTCCTGCTCTTCTCCAACAAGCCGTCTGAACCGTATAGAAACGTTTGGGACATATATGTATTTTCAGACGTTTATTTAGAATTATTTCAACTGCTGAGTTATTACGCAATTTTCATATCGCGACATAATTGGAAACTTCCTTCAGGTCCATGAATCATTCACTTGGTGCCACATCCAGCTTTTTTCCTGGTCGCCTCTGTGCTTAGGTTTATCTATGGTGTCCCGACCTCCTCGAAATCCGGACTGCTTCCCCAGAAGCCTGTGTTCTGCAATCTGCCTCACCTTTCACTCTTGGCTTTATCATTGAAATTATCATTAATGCTCTCGGTACTGTGTGTGTGTGTGTGTGTGTGTGTGTGTGTGTGTGTGTGTCCAGTCTTCTTACTCGATTTGTTGCGTTATTCAACTCAAAGCTTTGGACGTTATCTGATTAAAGTTCATGACTGCGCAAGCACATTTCCTCTCCCTTACACTGTAGGTACTAGCTGATCTGTGAAGCTGTGTAATACCTACAGTTTAAGGGAGAGGACCTGCACAAGCACCGTCCTCTTATTCACACTGTAGGTACACAAACGTTACGATCGGCTGTTATGTCTTCTTGGACGACAGACTGATCAACACCATCATCCAAGTGGGTTCAGTCTCTCGTCACTGTCATCACAGTGGCGATGGGGCTAATCAAACTAAACAATTGGTTATTGTTCACATGCACATCATCACCATAAATGTGGCAGTTGTTCGTTCAGCAACCACTATTGCAATAGTGGCGCTTGAGTTGTCACTTTCAACACTTGCTTGTAGTTCCTTCACCCATCACTGGAGCGGCGCTGGTGGTAACTTCTGAATCCCCGCTTGTGGCGTGCTAAGCCAATGCCATGATCCCAATGGCGTTGGCTTGTTGGTCGTTCAACCAACCCTTACAACCACGACAGCAGTGGTGGTATTGTGGACACGCATCTTGTACCTTGCTCATCCATCACTGGAGCAACGATGGCGCTAGCATCCTTTTAAACCTATAAAATTTTCCGTGTTTTAAGAAAGTTAAGAATAGAAAGAGAGAAAGATGAAGATGTGTAAAAAGAAAATACTTTTAACACTACGGATGATGGCTTACGGTAGTCTGAATTTCTGGATTTTTTTCTTTTGTATTTCTGTCACGACTGTAGCACATTGTCCATGTACACAGTGAGGGTGTATTTACTCTTAGAATTATGTTCAACACCTGAATGAAAAGGTGTTAAAGATTTTCCCTGTTGGTGAATGTAATTGCTTGACGTTGACGGCCATAATGACCGCTGGCAATTGATAGGCCTTAATGACCGTTGGCAGGTGATGGGTCTAAAACCCTAACAGCCATACGATAACAGGAACATAAGACCAAAAAGTACAACAGTGTAAAAACCTCCTGATGGTGGCGTGATGCAGCCTGATGGGGAAGGAGAGTGGCACTCGGTGAAGAAGGTTAAGAAATGTCTTTATTTGGAGGTCGAGTCTCCCCAGGGTAGCATTTACTGGGCTCAGGTCTTGTTGTTAAGCTGGAGAGAAACGGCTTCTTAAATGTCGGGTTAATCTGTGTTATCAACTCGCTGGCCACCACTTTCTTCCACGGATATTAAGGCCACGTGTGGTAGAACCTCTGGATATTACAAAAGTCTTATCTCTTTGGATTATCAGACTACTTTATCTTAAGTATGACTGTATAAAGTCCACAACGCTGTGTCCATGTTACGTCATCACAGTGGCCGTGAAATACGAGACTTCGTTATATGGAGACGTAGAAATAGATCATCCTTACCGCGCGAACAACGCACAACAGCAGAGAACTATCGGAGGGTTCCCAATACCATTTCGTACCGATGCTTCTTAATTCCCGGCACGCGGGGTGAGGGTATAAGGAAGTGAAAGGACCCGAGGGGTGGCGAAACGTCGCCGCGAGCCCCCACGCCCCTCTCACAGTCCACGGCGGGAATATTACTGAGCGGCGAACAATGGGAAGTGATCCTGTTCACGACCAGCCCCAGCTCAGGAGCCACTCACCACCTTCTCCTCCCACTGAGCCGTGTGGTCGGTTATGGCTGAGCCGAAGGTGTGAAGTAGCTGATCGAAATCCGTTTCTGGTGCGGAAAAAATCCTAAACAAACATCCAGGAAGGTTTGATTTTCATGTCATTTTCTTTCGTTCTCTCCCTGCGTTGTTGATTGCTGGATAATGACTAACAGGTCGATGTGAAATGTCTTTTATATTGTGTGTGTGTGTGTGTGTGTGTGTGTGTGTGTGTGTGTGTGTGTGTGTGTGCTCCTTAAAAAAAAGCACAAAAAAGGAGCCTTTTAATACCACTTTTTACTCCTCGTTATTTAGCTCGTAACTATAAATAAGCTGTACACTTCTTATATTGGACCACCTGTATTCTAAAAAAAAAATGAAAAAGAAAAAAAAAATCAATTTTAGTCGTATTTTTCTCCCTAGCCTTAAATGGTGTCCGCGAGTCTGAGGCAAGAGAGGGATGTGGTAATTCCAACGTAAGGAAATTCAAGTTCTCTCGGAGACTTTCAACATTGATTTGGTATGATAAGGGAAATGAGAAACATTGTTTATCTCCTTTGTTGCTGAGCACCAGCTCAACTGTGAGGCAACACACACACATTCACACACAAACACACACACACACACACACACACACACACACCTGTATCCACATGATCTACCCAAGGCTTTGCGTTCAGGACACGCCACACTGACTGTGCCTTCATCACCTGCAGTCATTTGAGGTTTCCGTAGCGTGTGAATACGTCATGCGTGTGAAGATGTACGACGTGTACAACACAAGCATGTAGCAGATGTCACTGATCGAGGCAGTGTCCGTGCCAGATGATGAGGTGGGGAGGAGTTGGGATTAATGTGCGTCGTCCACGCATTTCACTAGAAGACCTCAAGCTTCTCGCCTCCAACTCTTGCGAGATGGTGCTTTAGATGTTGAGCAGGCAGGTGTGTTAGCGCTGTAGGAAATGTTTGACTTGTTACTCATTCATACAGGTAGAGGAGTGAGTGACTGTTGATTATGTGCGAGCGTATGTGAGCATTAGCGTGTGTGTGTTTGTATATGCATGTGTGTGGGTGTGTATTTTGTGCATGTGTGTGATTCCATTTGTAATTACCGTTGTGTATGACGATGAGAGAGCTATAAAGCCGTGTTGCTCCTTTTCTTAGGCCTGTATATGTGTACCATGTATTGGCTTTATGGAAATTCCAGTATAAACCATTTGTTAATTAAACGACTGCCTATACGTGCTATTAGGTAAGTTTTCGTGAATATACTTCATCCTGTTTATAAGAACGTGTATTCAAAGATGTATCTAAACGAAATATTTCATTGTTTCCTCAATAATATCGAATTTAGTATTACTGATGTAGGGCTTCGGCTAGATTATCTTCCAAGATAATACAGACAGGGTATGGGTTCTGTGGTGAAACAAGAAGGAAAATGGTCTTCAAGCTAAGACAGAAACCTTCTGTGACATACTGAACTAAATTTAACTTTTCTCTTTCGTGGTAAAAACGTAGCTCAGGCAAGATGTTCCCCCATTTATAACCATCTCTTGTGAATGACAAAAGAAAGATAAAGTAGAACTTAGTTAGGGTTCCGCAAGTGTTTGCATAGGTGTTTCTTAAAGGAAGAAATATTATACGGAGAAGGAAAGACAAAATAAGGAAGAGAATTCCACAGCTTAGCTGTTTGAAGGAAGAAAGAGGTGTGAGACAGAAGGGTTCTTAAGTCAATACGGTCGTCAGCAACAACTGTAGTTTTGTTAACCTTAGGACACAATGGTATGATCCTTGAGCATGACGGCACTCTCTTTAGGTTTGGAGGTATGACCCTTGACCTGACCCAAGCCATCGTACCTAAGGGTAGTACCATTGTGTTCAAGTGTTATACCTTCATACTCAAAGGTTGGTTGTAATGTCGTCCTCAAGTCTCATACCTTCGTCCTTTAAGGTCTTGCCGTCGTACTCAAGGGTCGTGCCGTCGTACTCAAGGGTCGTGCTGTCGTACTCAAGGACCGTGAAATCGTGCTTAAGGTTCATGATATCGTGCTACTTTCCCGATCAACAGCCCCTATCCCGCCAGCAACAACTCCCTCAACTTCATGTAAAACAATCCGTATATAAATTCATCATGGTGAACCTAATTACCCTAACTACCCAAACTAATGACCCTAACTACCCAAACTATCATAACTGCAAAGTACCTTCACACCCTCGTAACCCCTCCCAAGATGACGGGGTGGGTAAGCACCGAAAGAGGTGCCTTTAAAAAGCCCACTAAAAACAGCCGTAAAGCTCCACAAACGAAGGTTTCACCCCCCGTGTCACATTAGCGGTCTCTCTTGACTTGTACGCCAGACCGGCGAGCCACCATCACTGCCTCAGGTAATGCCCTCAAATAGTAGTCTTAAAATCGGAGTGAACCGACGTCAAAGACTATAATCAATCCCCTAAGAATGCATTCAAGGCCTGGGTTGTGGGCGCTTAGGCTAGTACCTCCTCCGCCTGAGTTAATAATGCCCTTGAAACCGTATAATTGACTTAATACATTCCTGGTGGGAGGTACGTGCGTGTTCTTCCGGTTGGTCGGCCCACAGGTAAGCTAGCGGCTGGCGTTCCCGACCGTGTCATGTCGGGGATGGTGTCGCCGCTCAGTCGGGCTGAGTCTTCTCCTTGCCCAAACGTGTCGTCAGACGACGAATATTCTGACGTTCATTAGTTCAGTGTCAGGTATTAGATGAGCGTCTGATATACCGCAGTCTATTCAGTGTCTGGTATGTAAAGGTTAAGTTAGTGTCCGATATGTAACAGATAGTTCGACGGTCTGATATACTACATAGCGTTTTAGTTAAGTCTGGTATATAGTAACTAATTCAATGTTGGGTAGAAAGCGATTCCCTCAGTATCAGGTACGTGGCCCATATTTTGCTGTCGGGCATATAGCGCTTAATCGTCGGGCACATAGCGGTTTGTTCATTGTCGGTTATATAGCGGCTTGTTCAGTGTTTGATATACATTGAGTTAGTTCAGAGTCGTGTGTTTAGCGCTTTGTATATTATTGTCTTTGGATGGGACTGTGGCGCACACAGTCGTGTCTCTTGTCGACGATATATAGCTAGCTGTTCGGGTAGTGTCTGATGTTAAGTATATCCCATCAGTCGTATCTATTTTGGAAGAAAAAAAATTGAAATATAGATCTTGCAGTCTACTGCCTGGGTAGATAGCTGTTTGGTGATCTTCAGGTACGTGTTAGTTTGCCTGTTATGGTTTATATAGCTGTTTATGCCTTCCTAGCGATGTGGCAGTTTGTTCATAATCGTATACACGACTGTTTGTTATTTTCGGTCTAATGCATCCTGGGGATTCTTTGTTCATCGTCGTTACCAGGTATTTCGCTCTGTATAAAGTTACATTATTTCTTCGTTGGATGTCATAGAGTTTCCTCATCACCAGCTATGCAGCTGTACGTTCATGCACTGAAACTGAAATTGTTTTCTCATCACCAGCTATGCATTGAAACTGAAACTGATCTCTTGTCACAGTAGAAGATAATCTAAAATTGATTCTTGAAGGTCAATTGATCTTATCCCTGACGTCATCTGTAAATTTACCTGAGGACTCGACACACGGTAAGTTGGCTGCTTAACGATGGTAACAGTCATGAATTACCCATCATACTACCTTAGCCACCATACTAGATCGGCCTATATGATTAGTTCATTACTAGCTCAGCCGCAATGTTTACGTACCTTACTTACCTAGCTAAAGCACTAGCTCAGCCACTATACTAGTTCATCCAACATACTTGCTCAGCCACGAGCATACTTGCTCAGCCACCATACTAGTTTATTCTGCAAACTTGCTCAGCCACCATACTAGCTCATCCAGCATACTTGCTCATCCAACATACTAGTTCATGCAGCATACTTGCCCAGCCATCATATTAGTTCAGCCACCATACTGTCATGTACCGCCATGCTCAAGGACTTTAACGTGCGAGTATGTAAGTGTTAAGGTTAATGAGTTATGCGTATGTCTGTATTTCTGTATGTTTATGTGTGATTACTTTTTGTGTGTTACGGGGAGAGAGTTTTACACTGATGATACCCCGTCTTTTAACCATGTATATATGTAACATGTCTACATTCCTGTGGATACGTGTCAACCGGCAATATAGCGTCAAACTTTCTAATTCATCCGCGACACTTGGCTCCTGGGTGACAATGAAAGGCTGTTTGTCTCTGTGTTTACCCGGCTCTGGCCTGCTAACGTGTGCCCAGACGAATTGGATTTCTTATTCTTTTATGACATCCAGGATATGAGCACCGAAGCTATAGCATGTAGAAATACGAAGGCTCAGTCCCATGAGATGACCACATGATATATAATCTACAGTTAACATATAGCGTGTTCGATATCAAATCCGAATTTCATGAAATCGATAAAGAATATTAAGGCTAGAGGCATACCCTGAGGACCATGATTGCTGAGAACGTGAAGTTGTTGCAAGATATGAAATCTTAAGCTATCGTATATCATATAACTTAAGTGAAATAAATATAAACTTTGAGGGCTACAACTGTACTTGAGGAATACGATGGCTAAGTCTGCGATATCAATACAGAATACGTAGGCGAAAGCTATCGTATGTAATATGATAGCAGAGTTTGTGTTATCAACACAGAATGCGACTGTCAAATCTCAAGTGTATATGTAATGTGATAACTGTCGTTTCTATGTCATCATCTTGGATGTGATTGAAGACGGAACTAGGAGTAAAAATGTAGACAACAAACATTCTATGTTTGTTATAACTTAATTATACATCCTCCCCGAAAGATTAACTCGGTTCACCAAAAAAGAAATTACACATAGATAAAGAACCGATTACCTAAAATCTGAAATCATTCTGGTAAATGTAAAAACAGACAACCATAAACATCGTAGTTATTGTACACCAGTAATTACATTGTTATTGCGAAACATAGAAACCAAGGGACTAGCCCTATGCCAAATATGAGGGCCACAGAGGTAGCATATGTTCATGTAAATCACCTGTTTTACGTAAAAGGTTAGAACCACTGAAAATCAGCGTACAAAGACTCATCCAACAAGAGTGGCGCCTTAACTTACGGAAAACTTTGTCCTTATCAATTATGACTGAAAGGAGGCCAAAATATCTAATTCTATGTCAATATTTTGAAGTATTCTAGATATTTTTTTTTCATTTTAGTAAGCTCTGAATGACCATTTAGATTCTAGCGTTTCACAGAATCCGCAAAATCGCATCAAATCACTAATAATTAGGCTGGTATGCCACACCTGTAGGATTAAGTTATGTGTTATGAAGTTTAAGATGTGCCTACGGAGGAGTTAGAGTCTCCTATCCGTCAATTTAATGCATTTTCCTCTTGTGGTAAGCGACTGTATTCGAACGATCTCAGGTTTGCGTTTAGTAGACACAGCGGAGATTTCAACGCCATCGTCAAGTAGTGATCCACGGCGGCTGGACACTTGATCACTGCTCCTGGCCACGCTTGACCTACATGCTTAAACTCCAACTCATTTATTTTCTTTTTCTGTTGTGAAGGTAACATTGTGATGTAGATGCGTCGTATATATCATGGTAATTGTTATTAGTTAGGTACTATTGTTATCATTCTTGGCATGAGTGAAATTGTTCAAACTCGCTCCAAGAAATTATATATATATATATATCAAAGTTATCAGTAAAATTTTTGTTATTATTGTCATTATTATTGTTATTATTACTATTGGTATCATTGCAATCATTATCATTAGCACTGGTATTATTATCACTATTATTACTATTACTATCATTATCATTGTTATTATCATTATTGTTATTATCATTAATATTATCATTATTATTATTATTACTATCATTATTATTACTATTATTATTATCATTATTATTATTATCATTCTTATTATTATCATAATTATCGTTATAATCATACTATTATCATTAGTTATTGTTATTATTGTAATCATTAATATTATCATTTCATTATTATTATTATTGTTATTATTATTATTATTACTATTATCATTATTATTAGTTATTACTATTATTATTATTATTATCATTATTATTTTTATCATTATGATTACTTTTTATTACGAATTAGTATTATAGTTATTATTGTTATCATATCATTATTATTATTATTATCATTATTATCATTATCATTATAACCACTGTTCCAAGAGCCACCATTAAGGGGATCCTTCAGCCTCCTTGGCTGCTTTGCACTCAGTAGCAGGATAGAATGGACTCCTTTGATGGAAGAAATTTTCTAACGAAACTGTATTCTTCCTTGAAATGATGGCAGTAAAG
>JAUUDZ010451667.1:0-12609 GCA_032361705.1 Panulirus versicolor
ACCTAATTTGTTCTTGACCTGGTGGTCATTACAGTGATACCAACCCACCCTTCACACCACACCTCTCACTGACACTGATACCAATTCTTACCCCGGCGACACACCTCTAATTTCCACTCATAAAAACACGCCTTTGATGCAGCGAGGTGTCGCGCCCCTCCCGAGGGAGGGGAGACGGCGATTTCTGCAAAGCATGCGATTTGTCCAGGGTTGGCAACACTGTTGTTATCTTACTGTATGAACGATAAATATAAATCATACCCCAGGAAAATTTATATAACAGACCCAGGAAAATTTATATGACAAAGTTCAATAACTTCGTCCTAACAATAGCTTTCCAACACACTGTTGTTTTATGAATAAATCCCGGAAATGAATAGCTAGAAAATTCTGTTATCTCTACTAACTGATATCATAAAGAGGAGAGGTAGCCATTTAGTGAACTTAGAATGATATCTAGTTCTACAATCTTGCTAGTAATAATGGCATACTTGTTATCTGTGCAAGACTTTCTCTTATCACGTTTGAAAAGAAAGTATTATGTACACATCAGGTGTTATCTTTTCCATCCTTCCCATAAGTAGATACCATTATCTGTACCGGTTTCAAGTATACGAGATGGAAAGGCAAGCATTAAATTCCTTTCAGAGGCAAATTAACTTTTAACATAGACGAATTACCTTACAATCATACTCTTTCTATATTCAATCAATGCTAAGGTCGATTGCTTATTAATCTGCGAAGATGTCATTCGTCAAAATCCATTTATCATATCAAGGATATCACAAAATAGACTCATTTCCCATAAAAAAACACAGTAGATACATCATAGAATTAGATGATATCTTGCTATCGGTGATTTCCCAATAGATATGCTATCTTGAAATAAGTCATATCGTAAAGATACTTGAAAAAATATGCTATCTTATCAACAGGTGATCATATACATCCCTTTTTATGTACTTCAAAATCCTCGAGATATCAAGTCCACACAGAGGTCTGGCCTATCTATACCCGGATGCAGATTACGATAACGTTTTATGATGGTTATCCTGTGACGAAGATAGCACGTTGGGGTGGGATGGGGGTGGGGGCGATATGATGGTCAAAACAAAGTCTAAAACTGCATTCAAAATCTAAAACTGCATTCAAATTCTAAAACTGCATTCAAAATCTAAAACTGCATTCAAAATCTAAACCTACAGTCAAAATCTAAAACTACATTCAAAATCTAAAACTGCATTTAAAATCTAAAACTGCATTCAAAATCTAAAACTACATTCAAAATCTAAAACTACATTCAAAATCTAAAACTGCATTCAAAATCTAAAACTGCATTCAAAATCTAAAACTACATTCAAAATCTAAAACTGCATTCAAATTCTTCAATAAATGTCTCGCTTTCTGATATCTTACAAATGGTTCGAGATAGCCGTTCGTCAAGATAGCCGTTATTTTAGGATATTATAGAGATTCATAGTTAGATATCTATAAGATTTTTGAAGACCATAGAGAGATTTTGGTCAAGTTATTGTCTCTTCGTTTGTGACTCTCTCTCTCTCTCTCTCTCTCTCTCTCTCTCTCTCTCTCTCTCTCTCTCTCTCTCTCTCTCTCTCTCTCTCTCAGTGAGGTAAACTAGGAAAGAACGAACGAAACGATTTATCAATGAACGAAGAAAATGTGAATCTCTCTCCATATCTACATGAAGTAACATAACTGTGTTCCTCATCCAGGAGAAGTCTATAGCGGCGTTCCTGATGCAGGAGGAGTATGCAGTCGTGTTCCTTATCTAAGGCAAGTCTGTAACAGTGTAACCCATGAAGGGCAAGTCTGCAACAGCTTTCCAACAGCCAGGAGACTTTTGTAACAGCCTCTCACAGCCAGGAGACTTCTGTAACAGCCCTTCAACAGCCAGAAGAAGTCTGTAACAGTGTGGGATGACGGCAGCGAACATCATAGCTGTATGAGGGAGGGGGGAATAGTCTGGAGCCCCGGTGTCGGGGTCATAAACATGCCAGGCTGCCAGTTAACATAACTACAGCCACGAAGTCATGGTGGCCAGCCACGGCCATGGCCTTCCTACGGTAAGAGCTGGTGGTATCCATGCGCTCATGGTTGGCCTCCCTGTGGCCAGTTAATGCTATGGTAGGAGGAGGTAGTACCATGAATTCATTGCTGGGCTCTTACGGCCAGCTACTGCCATGGCTCTTCTCCATGGTGAGGAACCCATGCCATGGCGATACGTTTGTGGCCATGCAACCCAGCAGCAGCCACCACCACCCTCCTCCATGCTCTCCTCCCCATGAGGATCTGAAAACTGTAAAATCTGAGGAAACAAATGTCAAACAAATGGCAGAAAATAAGTGAACAGGGGAATCACTAAATCTAAGTACAAAAGCAATAATATAATACAATTTATCTGAGAATGCTACTCTATGTTTTTCAGGCATATTTATAAAGCTTGTGAATTTTCACCTATGATTATCATTATGTATTGTTCTGTGAGTTAATTCTTGTTCATTAAGAGTAATAAATGAATATCTGACACACTTTCCTTTCATTCCTCGAATCACGTGCGAGATCTTTTCTAACAGGTCAGTCTCACTTGGAAGTCTTTATTCATCAGTCAAAATCTTTTGTAACATTATGACCTGTAACAAGTCATAAGCCATGTGATTGTAACGCTAACGTTTATAACTATGACTGCGCAGGCACTGAAACATTGCTTGACAATCAAATGGACAAATTCCAAACTTGACAAATTTTCCACGCACTTGTTCTGGGGTTGCCTCATTAAGAAGACAACTGATAATGAATGGAGGAAAATTCTCTTCTAAAAGAGGTTTAAGGTTATTTGCAATTCTCCACTTGTGTACAGACTGCCCCCACTTTGTGCGAAAATAATCTGCTATAATCCACTCGGCAGGACTCAGTAAGGGAGCCATCACCCTTGGCACAGTGATAAGCTGTATCCCTTGATTCATAAAACTCTCGCTCATCCTTGTTAATGGGATGTTGGACATATATTCATTTGCGAAGAGAGCCACTGGGAAATGGATATTTCTCTTCTTCAGCCACGGGACAAACACATCACTGACAAACTCTGATATGCAGTCACTGTAGAGCCATCCATTCATTGATGAACCTAACACCCACTCCTTTCCTCCCTTGGTATTTTTCAGAGATGAAAATAGTTTTTCTGGTATCACCATCCGAGGAAAAATTATCATTCCAGGCCCTAAGTGACCATTTGCACCTAAAATAAACAAAACTGTGACTGTATCCTTTTCATTGGAGCAATGGGCCTTTCCAGGAAACATTCTGTGAAATTTGATTTCTCTTGTTTGCTTGTCCAAAAAGAAATTAAGCTCTTGCATGTAAAATACTCGAAGTGGTGTCACCCCATAGAACTTAATCATGTCCACTTTTAATTTTGTGAGCCACTGTCGTGCCTCGTCATCAGATGGTAATGGCCAAGCTTGCTCTCCATCACCTCGTGGTAATCGATGCACATGAGCCATGCAAAAGTCTTGGTACCACTTCTTTGCCTCAGGTTTACAACAAAATGGATCGAATGTTCCTCGTGCCTCAAACAGCTGTATAGCAGTCTGGGTTATACTTTCCAAAGACGTTGGTAGCCCGATGTCAATAAGTTGCAAGATCAATGCTTCGATAACAGGCATCAGTTCTGGAATTCCTGATAAGAAGAGATACATCAATAAATTCTGACTTCAGGACCCACCCAGTCTATCTCCTTATGCTAAGATTTTATCATTATAACTTTTGAAACTTTCTGACACGTCTGTGCTTTTCAGTTGTATGAGCAAGAGGGAAACCTACCACCTAGCACATTCCTACCTCTCTCTTGTTTGTTGATTTACATACACTTCTTTATCAAGTGGGTGACTTTGACCTTGGCTGGAAACAGAAACCCCCCTTTTACTATGGAAACCTATATTAGCTTAAAGTGAATTCTCTTAAAACAACCTTTTCTACCTTTTTGGTATAAGTGAGGAACACCTACACATAAATTCTACAATTCGCCACAACTTACTCGATTTATGGTGATGATGCTGGTCTGATTCATGACTGACTTTAAACCCCTGTGCATTGGTTCCTGAGTCTGAAAACAATGATAATCACTTTAAACCTCCAATAAATGTGGTGGTACAAAACTCTGTATGTGTGATTTGAATAATTATCACATTAAACCTCCAATATATAGGAAAGGGGAATAAAACATTCTAACCTAGAGTACCTTCAAACTAGTAACTAAGAAAATCCACTGTTGCTGTATACAATTATATGTAAAGGATTCAGACGTACTGCATACTTAATCATATCAAAATCCTCATCACAGTAATACATAAAAAGAGGATTTCCAGCCACCTGCTTCCGCCCCTCTTAGTTGCTTTCTATGGCTACTACTACTTACAGGAATGTGTATAAAGTATAATTCAAAAATGATTGGAGAAAGAATAATGAACACAAACCTGCAGGACTGCAACTGTGGCTGGAGTCTGGTGTTCGCAGACTTGAAGCTGGAGACCCTTGCACACTGCTGGGTACACTTGGTATATGCTGGTCTGTAACAACCTGATCCTGCACAGTGTGTGGCAACTTTGGCTGTTGTTGGTTAGGTGTGGTATGACCCCGAACATCATGTGGTACACTTGATGGTCGCTTGTTTACTTCAACTTGGCCTTGGGCATTTAGAGGCAAGCTTGGTGGTCTCTTGTTCAATACTGCAAGTCTGAGATCATCGTGTGGGTGGCTTGAAGGTCGCTGGTTAACATCATTCTGATGAAGGACACTGTGAGGCAAGTTTGGTTGTTGTTGGTTCCCCGTCACTTGTTCATGGGTCTCTTGTGGTGTATTTGACTTGTGATGGTTTAACGGTTTCCCTTGTACATTATAAGGCAACCCTGGTTGTCGATGATCATGTATCACCTGTGCCCGATTAGTGTGAGACACTTTAAATGGCTGTTGATGAGGAATTACATTTGTTTGCATAGCATTTGATATACTAGATGGATGATGGTCAAGGACATGAACTTGTGTAACATAGGGCAGACCTGATGGTCTCTGTTCAAGCCCATTTCCGTGTGCAGGATATGGCATATTCAGTGGTAATTTTTCAGGAATGACATGTCTAGTATGGTTAATAACTCCATAGGTACGAGATGCAGAACTTTGTTGGCTTAAATCCAAAGCTCGTGTCCAAACCCCAGCATTTGATGGTCTTGGACTGGACTGTGAGGAAGTGATATGTATAAGTGGTCTTGTTGATGTTTCAGAACTGGACCCCATAAAAGAAAGGGGTGGTGGCATCCCTCGAGGAGCTTTTGTGCTTGGAATAACATCTCTCATGCTGGTATTCACAGCCCCCACACCCATGAATGTTAGTGGAGGTGGTGGTGACGCTCGGGCACTTGGTCTTTGATTGTTCCAACTATCAGGTCTAGATGCTGAAGCAGAATATCTACTGTATGCTGAAGGTATGCTTTGATTTGATGTGTCTCGAACCCTACCTGCATGATCTACAGTCAAAATTCTTGTTCCCATTGGAGAATTTGGTGCCTGAACTGCTGCTGTTGCTGTTGCTGCTGATGGTAAACCAGCTGAGGATGGCTGGTGGCTTGGAGGTATAACAATTGGGGCAAAAATTCTTCTCTGATGAATAACCGATGGGGCATGACCTTGTGCATTCCCATCTCGTCCACCGGGAATGGGAGTAACGACATGATACTGGCCCTGTCCACTTTGTATCTGCTGTCCTGGAGTCATATAAGCAGTTGCATATACTTGTCCCAGGGGTAAACTGGTAGAGTTGTATGTCGGTGATGAAGGCAAGGTAGCACTGTGTACCTGACCAGGCTGCAAAACCTTACTGTGATGTGGTGGTCCCTGGATCCCACTGATTTCCCTCGGAGTGTGGCCCTGGCTAGGAGTGGGTGCCATATTAGTACTACTCTCTATTTTAGTTCCCTGAGCATCAAGCACTAGTGACCAACTTGGTGGTGGATGGGAGGTTCCTTTTAAGCCAAAAAATCCAGGATCCATCATTATTTGACTTCCTGGTATTGAATCCAAATCAGAGTTATCTGATGCTTTCTTTGCTAAACCTGAACCAATCAAGGACAGAAAATTTACTTGCCCCAAACTTAGTCTCTCATTCTTTAATACCAAAAGCTGTTGCTTATTACATGAGATGATTCCAGGACTAGTTTGGTCACTGGATCTATCACAAACAACCCTGGCAGCCTGACTAGAACCTTTATTTGATAAAGCTTCACTGTGCTCCCCCATGAATCTGAGACGGGGCAGTGGTACTTTACGTGCCTTACGCTTTTGTGGCTGAACAGATGTTGATGTGGAAGGAAAAAAAATGTCTGGTTCAGGAGGACCAAAACCTGACTCCACTCCAGTGTGAGCTTCCTGTAACATATCTTGTAAAGCAACAGACTTTACTTCATCAGTCTCAACTTTGGGATATGTTGTCTCTTTTTCATCAGATGGCTCAGGTGAAGGCAGAGAGAAGCTCTCTGAAGGCAATAAAGGAGGTTTCTTTCCATACAATGTTAAGTAACCTGAAGGTGAAGAGTGATATAATTGAAGATTCATCTCAAGATTAAAACAGAATATCTAATATAAATCTGATAATGATAAACCATAATATTACATTCGACCTATTATATCTAAGTTTGGTGATGTTGAAATAGGGTGAATCAAGTGCAAACAGTAGTAGAGCCAGCACACACATATCTTTAACTTCGGCTCAGAGCCAAGAAATGAACAGCTACCTTTTGATAAGTTGACTCATTGTGCAGACACATATCCTTATTAAGCACCGTGCCTCCACTGTATTACATCCTAAATCAAACCTACAGCTTTCTGATTTGAAATACCTCTGGTCCTTGGTTGGATTATTGCATCTGCCCATCTCCTATGATGTCTCTTTCTTCTCCCTATATCTTCAGCCAAATTATCAAAGACCTTGTTAACTAACTGTCATCTATCATGTCTTACATGGCCATAGCATAAAATATCCTTCATCCATGGCCCTCTGTGATAATTTCTTTAACTAGAATATCTCTCTCATTTCAAGTCTCAATAGTCCTCATTCCAACTATGATATATGGGTTATCCTACTCCAGTGCTCTTATTCTGTTATTGATCCAGGCTTTGGAAAGCTAAAGATTTACAACTATACACCAATAGTGATCCAACAACGTTTCTACTTTCTCTCATTTTGTGCTAGAAGAGACTTAATACAATTGGCAACCTACTTAGGGATCAGCTCAGCCCCTAGTTACCCTTCAGATGTTACAGTGAAAATCTAAGATCAAGTTGGCCATATTTGACAACAGATAACATGCATACAAAAGATACAAATCAAAAGAAAAAACTACAAACTTACGTTTGATATCCCAGTTCCTCAGTTGGCGACGTAATACAATCCCTGATCTCATGCTTATCTGATGATTCTTTAAGAAATCCCTCTTTATATGTCTATGAGTAAGTCGCTCCAATTTCAACAACAGCTTTTTCCTGCAAGCTGAAATACATACAACATGAGTCAAATACAGTGATATTGCAGATGCATTAGTGACCACTTTTGCCCTTAAACTATCAGTGAACTTATAGAAATACTTGGAAACCCAACAGTGTACAAATCTCATTTTATAATCAATACTTCCACCTTAACATGCAAACATCAGGAACAAATAAGACTTTGGGTAATTTACACCCATCACAATACCTTATGAAAACATTTAAGTGTTTTGGACTGATCTGTGTAATCACTCGTTTGCAGTATTAATTTATGTTCTCCATGCATTTACTTAGTTACCAAGTCTTTAGTATTTACCTAAGTCAGGTTAATGTGACTGGAAATTCACTGCCTAAGAATGTAGCCTCATTTACAATATTATGCATCTAAGAAAAACACGATTTATGCTTTTACAAGAGAATCATGAGCATAAATAAAAGAAAAGCTGTATGTGGCTTTTATTGACCAGGAGAAAAAGAATGATATGACAGTCTGAGAGGCCTTATGGAAGGTGCTACAAATATATGGGATAATGGGAAGGTACTTAATGTAATGCAAAACAAACTCAAGACACAACCGGTGACCGCCTCTCCTTCAGGCAAATGAAAATCAAAACAAACTTTTCTAAGGTTTGGTGACAAAAGTCCCAACATCTCCATTCGTTTGTTTTCATCCTTAAGTCATCTAAGAAATTTCAAGGCAAGTATGAATGAATTACAATTCCTGGAGTAAATATTCACTGTTTAAAATATGTAAATTCTTGCTTTGCCTTTATTTTTTCATGCTAAACAAATATAGTCTTCATCTATTGGAACCTATTCTCTTGTGTTCTACTTCCCTAGCCAGGGTTGGTCAACCATGTACTATAAATATCATGCATTCATAGAGAACTGGATCATTTAGTCATGAACACAGAAGCACTGAACTAACCTCTTTCGCACACTTTCGCTGAATATTTCTGAGTTAAAGATGACTCTACCATGTGATTTGTCATGAGGGAGGCAGAGGAAACCTCTCCCTCCTGGGATGCTAAGCTGGTTGGGAGGGTCTTTACAATTCTACTGTTGTGTGCAGATTCTGTAACTGCAGCAGACGATGATGTGTTAGCTATGTTCGTGCCAAATGAAGACTCTGTTGCTTGTGCATTGGAAGAAAGGGTGGCAGTGTTCTTATGTGAAGGTTTTCCGCCCAATGCAGATGATGAAACGGCACTGATCTGACTACATGAGGATTCCACAGCTGGCACAGGCGATGGACTTATGACACTATTCTTTCCATGAGAAGACTCTACTTTACATATAATTGTTGATCTCACCACACTTGATCCATTATTTAGGTCCACATTTCTAAGAACAGAAACAGGCCTTTCCTTTTCCTTTCTCAAGGACTCTACTACATCTGAAATTCTTTTTTTAGTACCTGAATTCTTACCAGATTGGTGCTTTCTTTTACAGGGTAATTTTATCCCCTCAACATTTGTACGTTTTTTCTTTACTGTTTTGGGGATTGATGCCGTCTTTTTAATGACATCATCAGATCCAGGTACGTGGCTACTTCTGACTTGTTTTTCCGCAACGGAAGTATTAACACTCCCTGCAACTGACTCTGCTTGTCTTCTTTTGTGAGGTTTGTCTGAAAAGATTAAAGAAGTACAGAATAATAACTTAACAGGTATGCAAAACTGAAGTTATACTTCTAGGATGGGTTATGTGCCTACTGTTCATCAAGCATGCCTGATGAATGCATTTGGGATCTCAAATCTCTGAACTTGGATGGCATCTCACAAACAGATTTTCTCAACTCTATCATTTACTTACCTTCACCTAATATCCTCTTGAATAATACTATGATCATTCTACCATTCTTGAACCACTTCATAATCTAACCAGGGTCCTCCAAGAAGGAAATGTCAATCCATGCTTTAAAGGCACTAAATTCCTTCAAAATAGACAACACACACAATCAAGCCAATTACGTTTCCCTTTCTGTGATCAACAATACTACAGCATATATCCTATTTCATTATTACTATTATCATTATTATCTATAATCATTATTATCATTATCATAATACAACCACAAGGCCCCTTCAAAGAGGTTCTACAGCTCTTACGTGCATTCCAAGCAGGGGGAAGGAAATAATGGACTCGTTCAAAGTAAAGAAGCCCACCAAGAGACCGTACTCCTCTCCAACAAGTGATTATGATACAGCCTTTCTTTCAGTGACCTCTTGCTTCCAGTGTGACTACTTAAGAGACAGAGCTACATAACTCTACACGTATCCTAATCATGACCAAGCATCAAAGACGCTCCTCCTCTGCACAGTTTGCCCACCTCACTTGGGTCTTCTGACCACACTCTAGATTGGCTGCTGATTATAACCCATCAAAAACAATCATTTCTTGTACTTTCATCTAAATGCCCGGCAAAAACAATATCTCTCCTGAAACCAGAACCCTAAGAGCTACTTTCAGTGGGGGTTAAATCTAGTTTAGTCTTCTGTATGGGACATATCTATGGAAAATTACCCCCCCCCTTTTAATCACTCTGAAGCATGCGAGAATATTAGTTCCTTGCTCACAAATATAAATCACAATTCAGTAATCAGCTCTGGATGGTCCCATGTCAGAGCCAAGTTTGTTTTTCCAAGGGAGTAATTGTCCATGCAAGGTGAATGAAGGGTGTAGGTTGGAATCATGTCTGTCTGGGGTCAAAAGAGTGATTAAATTCTGTTGAGATGTAAACAGTCTGTTCTGGGCAAGCTATTGTTTCAACTGCATAGTGTAGTGCTGCATGTTTGCTGTTGCTAGGGTTATGTCAGGGAGTTATCACGTGATTGTTATCATCTGCTTATGAGAGGAACTTCATGCTGCGGTTTTCTGGAGGTAATGGTATGTCTTGTAGGGAAAAGACTAACTAGGACTGGAGAAAGAAATGCTCCTTGAGGAATTCTAGCATTGTGTTTAAGGGATTTGAAGGTGAAGCAGGCGTGGGTGCCTATGGCGTAACAGCCAGCCAAGAGGTTGGCCAATCAATTTCTCTAACTGTTGTGGAAAGTGGTGTCAAGCATCTTTTGTGTGAAAATGTATAGGGGGAAACAGCATCAAATGCTATGTTAACTGTCTATGGCCAATAGTGCTGTTCAGGACTGGGGCTGCAGTTGGCTGAAGCCATATGTGTTGGGTGATGTCTGTATGTAGCATGGTGGTGGAGTGCTTGGGTTATGAAGCCATGTTCTGTTCGTAAGAGTAGGATATTTTGCTTGATTCTCCTGTGAAGCTATTTTTCAGAGTTTAGTTACTGAATACAGAAGTGGTAGATGGTGGAAGGAGGAAGGGAAGATGGTAATTTGGAGGGTTTGAGCATTGGTATTAAACTGGCAACTTTCCAGATGTTAAGTATTTTGCTGAAGAAATCTGTTTAAGTTCTTGGGTTGCAACTAGGGCAAAGGGATTTACGTGAAAATACGATATCTTGTCAGGGCCTGTAGCAGGAGAGGTCTTTAAGGATTCTATTGTATTGCATGTATCAGTGGGAGTAAAAGGTGGGTGGGCAGTTGTGTTAGGACTGATTTTCAGAAGGTTTTTCACACAAAATTTCTTCTCAGGGGTTGGTTCATGGCTAATTTTTGAGAAGGTTCTTGTGAGCATGTCTGTCTAATATGTCAGAGAACAGCTGTCACTTGAATGACTCAGTAGTACTTCATGAGTGGGGGGTGGGTTGGTGGGTCAAATGTGTGGTCATGCAACACCTTTCTGGAGACAAAAATCCTAGAAACAGTTTCAGCAACAGATAAAAATTTTGTGCCTTCCCTTAACATCTGGTCTCCCACACTCTGCTTTCAGGTGGTCGCATAATTGGCACTGTCATTGTCCCAAATTGCAGGATATCCCCTGTTGATTCAATGAAGGCAATTTGGGACCTTCTTTCCCATGGAAGACTTGAGGTATCTATATTATCTGAAGAGGGGCTGCTCTAGGGGGATTGAGGCATTCTTGTTTATTTACAATTATGACGTCACAATCAAATGAGGCTGTTGTGTTTTCTATTTCAAGTATACCTTAATTTTAACTTGCAGTTCAAACATTTAATGTAAGTTAGTTATAAATCTCATACATTTCAGGCATATATAAGAAAAATTTAAGAATTATTTTGAAAGAATACTTAAGACTTTCAAAGATCCAAATGAGCACGAGAATGTGGGCAATTTATAAATGGGTAGAGTAATCCTCTTCTAGAAGGCAATAGGCAACTTCTGCTGTCTAAAACAGGTGATAAATCAGCTGTACCATTGTTTTCCCATTCATTTTAGATATGTGTGACCGTGCCTTAACACGCACTAGAGTTGGTTGCTGTGGATCTTTCAGTTCACTGTGCTGAGGGAGTGCCAGTTTGCCGTTTGCCCTTCAGTTATCTAGGGTAGTGATGCTGTATTTTAGAGCTTGGATTTGTTCTCTGATTTCTACTGATGGTGAGGGCCTTCATCCTCGTTGGTTTTATGAGCTCTGTCACGTGGTGAAAAATTTAGGTCATATTTCTTTCTATGTCCTTGTAGTATGTGCTTTTCCAGATTGCAAACCCCTGAGGGCCCATTTATGACTGTTAACTCTCAGACCCATGAAATGGATTGTGTTATGTGGAACATTGGTGTGCAGTATCTGTAATGCAAGTCTGGTCCATGTCCAATCACTCAGTTATGAGATTTTGTGTATACTTAAATGGAATACCCATGTGGATGGACACATGTACAGGCAGGAAGAAATCAATATGCCCATTTGCTGTATGACGGGGAACATCAAAATGCGAAAGTGAAGGAGAAATAAAAGGGTAAAGAATCAAAGGCAAGAACAAAAATGTTGCTCAAAGAAAATTAAATGAACAAATTTACATCAGCATTAAAATTTAAAAAGAGACCAGGAGGGAGATTTGAGACAGTAGACTGAGAAAACGGGAGAACAAAGAAATGTACGACTCTATCTTTCAAATCCCTGACAAAGTTTTAAAACACTTACGAAGACTAACAAACGTATATCCTTAAAAAAAAAGATGGAGTTCTG
>JAUUDZ010451699.1:0-12607 GCA_032361705.1 Panulirus versicolor
TTGAGAGGGTGAAGGCATGTACAGAGCATCAGATTGGGGAAGAGCATTGTGGTTTCAGAAGTGGTAGAGGATGTGTGTGGATCAGGTGTTTGCACTGAAGAATGTGTGTGAGAAATACTTAGAAAAACGGATGGATTTGTACGTAGCATTTTTGGATCTGGAGAAGGCATATGATAGGGTTGATAGAGATGCTTTGTGGAAGGTCCTAAGAGTTTATGGTGTCAGAGGTAAGCTGCTAGAAGCAGTGAAAAGTTTTTACCAAGGATTTAAGGCATGTGTATGAGTTGGAAGAAAGGAGAGTGATTGGTTTCCAGTGAAGGTCAGTCTGCAGCAGGGGTGTGTGATGTGCCCATGGTTGTTTAATTTGTTTATGGATGGTATGATTAAAGAGGTGAATTCATGAGTTTTGGAGAGAGGGGCAAGTATGCAGTCTATTGGGAGTGAGAGGGCCTGGGAAGTGTAAGTTGTTGTTTGCTGGTGATACAGCTCTGGTGGCTTATTCGAGTGAGAAATTGCAGAAGTTGGTGATTGAGTTTGGAAAAGTGTGTGAAAGGAGAAATTGATAGTAAATGTGAATAAGAGCAAGGTTATTAGGTTCAGTAGGGTTGAGGGACAGGTTAGTAGGGATGTAAGTTTGGATGGAGAAGAATTGGAGGAAGTGAAGTGTTTTAGATATCTGAGAGTGGACTTAGCAGCAAATGGAACCAAAGAAGCAGAAGTGAGTCACAGGGTGGGGGAAGGGGCGAAGGTTCTGAGAGCAATGAAGAATGTGTAGAAGGAGAGAATTTCATCGTGGAGAGTAAAAATGGGTATGTTTGAAGGAATAGTAGTTCCAACAATATTATATAGTCGTGATGCATGGGCTGTAGATAGGGTTGTACGGAGGATGGTGGGTGTGTTGGAAAAGAAATGTTTAAAGACAATATGTGGTGTGAGGTGGTTTGATTGAGTAAGTAATGTAAGGGTAAGAGAGATGTGTAGAAATAAAAAGTGTGGTTGAGAGAGCAAAAGGGGGTGTGCTGAAATGGTTTGGACATATGGAGAGTATGAGTGAGGAAAGATTGACAAAGAGGATATATGTGTGTCAGAGGTTGAGGGAACAAGGAGAGGTGGGAGACCAAATTGGAGGTGGAAGGAGGGAGTGAAAAAGATTTTGAGTGATCGGGGCCTGAACATACTGGAGGGTGAGAGGCGTGCAAGGAATAGAGTGAAATGGAACTGTGTGGTATACCAGGGTTGACATGCTGTCAGAGGACTGAACCAGCAGGGCATGTGAAGCGTCTGGGGTAAACCATGGAAAGGTCTGTAGGGCCTTGATGTGGATAGGGAGCTGTGGTTTTGGTGCATTATATGTGACAACTAGAGACAGAGTGTGAACAAATGTGGCCTTTTTTTTTTTTTTTTGTCTGTTTTCCAAGTGGAGACAGAAGCATCACCACATTAGATACAGCAATTTACCCAAGGAAAGTCAGAAAAGAAGTTATGTAAGTTATTCCAGTCAGCTTTGTTGAGGTGCCAGTATTTTTGCTTAGAAGGGGCTGCTCGAGAGGGAGGTGCCATTAGAATATATATATCTATAAGAGTGTGAGCAGATGAACCAATTGGGGGCAGGATTATATATTTACAGTGGGAAGGATTAGAGGTGAAAAACAAATCCAGAATATCAGGACAGAAGTCACAGTAGTCAGGAATATGGGTAGTGTGGGAGATAATTTGCTCAAAATCATTGAAAATGGAGAGCGCACAAAGTATGGAGGAATGTTGGTGAACGTTGAAATCCCTGAGGTGGAGGATCTCAGTTTGTGGGTGAGAGAATGTCAGTCTCATGGCAGGAGTTTAGATAAGCAAAGAAAGATATAAGATTTTTAGAATTAGGAGAGCAGTAAGCAAAAAGAGGAAGGGTTTGGTAGTAGGGAGAGAGACCTTTAGCCATATAACATCAAAGTTTGGGGACTCAAGGTTTGTGAGAGATGCAAGAGGTGTGTTGATATTGGAATAAGCACAAGCACCATCTTTGGGCCAGAATCATGAGTGGAGGTTATTGATAGATATGAAAAAGGACTAGTGAGAACATCATTAGACAATTGTGTCTCATAGAGAAGTAAGATATTAGGAGATACTAAACAGATCGTGTTCACCTGAAAAGAGGTTTCTAGAGAGACCATGAATGTTGGTATAGAGAATAGAAAAACAGGAAGCTCTAACAGAGAGGGAAAGGTCATGGGAGGAGCTGGTACTACTATCAGAGCCCTCCCTCTCATTGGTAGCAGAGTCAGGCAGAAATCCAGAGATTCTTAGCACCCCATGATGCCGGGCACTAGGGGCCATAGATTTGATGGACTTTGTCATGATGATATTTATAACTGTTTGAGTGGACAGAAATTGGGGAAGAGTGCCTATGTGGGAAAAAAAAGAGTAATAATGATAAGCAAGGTTTGAGTAGGTGTATGGTGCTTGTAAGAAGAAGGTGGTAGGACTAGCCTGGTAGTCCTGTCTTGATGAGACAGAAAGCAAGGTCAGCATATCTGACATGGAGAGTATAAGATGGTTCTAGGAAGGTACTACCTGCTTGCACTAAAGCCTACAAAAGTTTGAAATGAAAAGAGCATTATCTCAGCAAGAGTTCATAGTGAGGTACACATGAAAAGTAAAAGACTGGAAAAATAAGATACATGCAGCTTCAAATACATATGTTAGATTTTTTACTTATGAAAGTGTGGAAATGGTCAGCCATTGCAATGCTTGAGGATCTTTCATACAAGAATATAGAGATGAATGTACTATAGAGTTCAGAGTTCATTTCTAAAACAGAGGTGGCTAATGGTGTGGACCAGAGACTTGGATTTCTCAGAGCAAAAGGATTCCACAAGCATCCTTCAAAGGTTCACCAGCATTTTATGACAATTATAAAGAATCATGGAAGCCCAGCAGTTCATGATTTTGAAAAGCTCTTTTAACTTGAGCTTGGATACAAGTTGCTACAATTTCCTTTTTTACACACACACACACACACACACACACACACACACTCTCCTCTCCTCTCCTATCCTCTCCTCTCTCTGGAAGGGGAAAGAATGGATCAGTAAGATCAAAGTTCCAGAAAATATTACATGATCCTTACATGGCTCCTTGACCAAGGAAAGTATGGGAAAACACTGGTAAAGACTATTAGATATGACTTTGCCAAGTTTAGATACCTTCTAACAAACTTTTTCTAATGCTTTACCATTATTTTAGAGTTGGAAAGACAAATTTAAGGAGCTAATGCATTCTTTACTCAGACTCAACTATGCTTTTATTTCTAAAAGTGGTGTAGTATTATACATTAGTGAATGAAGCTGCCTCTGTACTAATTCTTTTATTATATATTTCAGGGGTAAATACTATGAGGTAAAAAAAGTGGGTGTCAGTGCAAACTCATCAATTTTTAAGAACAGTCTACTTTTTGTATATATAGTCCTGTTATCAACTTAAGGTTTCTGTAGTAATTTATAATTGAACTAACTTACCAAGACAGCCTGCTGCCTATAATTGTGAAGCAGAAGAAAAGCTGGATCAATCCAATATGTTATATAATCTTTGTTTGTCATTATTTTCTGAATTAGTTATGTAGCTTAAAGTTTATCTGTGGTGTAGGAGAAATACGTGAAATTATGTATAATCATGTAAGTAAAATGTAAATAAAGGCTATTCTAACTACACCTCCATGTTTAGTAAGTCCAATGAGAATTTTTATCAAACTAAATTTTCATCTTTAGAAGGAAGAACATGTGAAAATGTATGTAAATGGTATGTACTTAGAGGTGAACCAGTAATGTGTGTGTGAGAGGGATGGATCTGTAGATACATGGGAAGAAAGTTTATTATTGGAGAAACCTGTGGAGATGTGTGTGAGTTTTATATCAAGGGAACAACATGCTTATGTTAGACTAGCATGTCGAGGGAGGAACCTGCAAAGATGTGTGTGTGAAGAAAGCATTGAAAGATGAAAGCCCATAGAAAAGAAATACAGTAGACAGATAGTTGAGATGTGTTGTGACTGCTTCTGTAACATAATGGCAATATGCAGGATGTGGAAATGTTCACCAAATTTTTTGTGTTGTAGGAACCTCAGCACTGAATGATATGGAAGTAGTGCTAGTCAAAATGGATGATGATGATTTTGTAAGAGGCTCTGAATCTAGGAATAGCATGCATGGTAGAGGTAGACAGAGGCATAAATGATTATGTGAATTTGTATATTCCCCACAATCAGTCCACCTTGTTTAGAATACTTGGAACAAATAAAAGTTTGATTTACAGATGGTCTAAGGAAGAACATCATGTGAAAAGGCTAACTGCATAATACTTTAAAAATACTTGAGGAACTATCTTCCCTCTCATCTCTTTCCCCATAACTATGACCTGGCACATTTCAAAAGACAGGGTTTCACTTTCTCAAATGTTCATAAATACTTTCCTTTGTCTTTTCTTTTTCTGTTTCGTAATCATCTCTATATTTCAATTAAGGCCCAGCCTTGATGTGGACTTTTATCCATGACTGGAGCCTTCAACATAAAAAGAAAAATACAGACGACAATCTACCATAGTAGGGTAATTTATGTTCATTTATTCTTCTTTCCACCAGTCTTGACAGACAAACCTTTTGATGGAAAAGTTTTTCCTTTGGGTATCAAAAGATGTATTGGTTGAAATAACTACCCTTGATTTTGCAAAAATATTACTTGCTCTAAAAGCAAATGTATCCTGTACCTCACATGAAGACCATGTTTCATCTTCTACATATAGTATTTCATACATGGATTAATATGACTATCTTTCAGATTTTTTAATGTTAGACAGAACATACCAAAAAATTTATTTTTTAGAAATATATGCTAATCTCTGGGGATAGGGGACAAAGAATGCTGCCCACATATCTTTTATATGTCACAGAAGTTAACTAAGAAGGGCTGGAAACTCTCCCCTCCTATATTACTTTCCAAATGAAGGAACAGGGGAAAGAGCCAAATGAGGATCTTTTTCCCTTTTAGACTCATTCACCTGTTCTAGACCCTACTTTGTTCATTTGGGAAACATGAAAATGTGAAAGAAAGAAGAAAGGAAATATATTGTGTTAGAGGAAAGCTACTAAATGCAGTGAAGAGTTTTTATCAGGTGAGTAAGAGGTGTGTAAGGAGGAAGAGGCTAGAAGAAGTGGTTCCAAGTGAAGGTAGGTCTGCGTCAAGGGTGTGTGATGTCACCATGGCTCTTTGCTCTGTTCACGCATGGAGTGGTGAGGAAGGAAAGTGTAAGGATCTTGCAGTTCAGAGATCTACAGTATGCTGAGGCTGAGGGACTTAGGAAGTGAGCTATTTGCTATTTTCAAGTGATATGGCACTCAAGAGAGAGAGATACTTCCAAAGGTGTTGTCTTGAGTTTAGGGTTGTGTGAATACAGGATGTTTAGAGTTAATGTGACTGAAAGTGATGTTATGTGGTGTATCAGTGGGGTGAGACAGGATTACTTGAGTTTGAATGGGAAGAACCAGGACGAGATGGATAGAGTGTTTTAGGTACCTGAAAGTGGATTTGGTAGTAGATGGAACCATGGGGGCTGAAGTAATTCACAGAGTGGAAGAGGAGACTAAAGTCATGGGTTCACTGAGGAGTTTGTGGAAGGAAAGGTTAGAGCAAAGATGGGTATGTTTGAAGATATTTGAGCCCTAAAAGAGCTGTATGGATGTGAGTCCTGGGCTCTTGAATGCTAAAGAATAGTAGAAATTGGGCATTTGGAAATGAAATGCCTGAGGACAGTATTTGGCGTAAGATTGATTTATTATGTAAGGAATGACAATGTGAGAGCTAGGTGTGGTAGTAAGTGCAGCCTGACTGAAAGGTCTGGCCAAGGTGTGCTGAAATGGTATGGACATATGGAGAGGATGAATGAAGAAAGACTGACTAAGAGAAATTATGTCAGAAGTGATGGGAACAAGGAAGAAGAGGAAACTGAGATGGAGATGTGGGGACAGTGAAAGAGGCTCTGATGTATCATGGCCTGAACATTCATAAGGGTGAGAGGCATGCATGGGATGAATGAATAGGAGTGATGTTGTATGTAATGGGGTGATGTGTTGCCAGTGGGAAACCACAGTATTATCTCTGGAGTTTGGCTGTGTATGATGGGCTCTGGTCTCCGTGCATTATACATACAAAGGAATTCAAACAGCAACAGACCATTGGGTCCTTTCAAGGTTGTTTGTAATTTTGGAAGATATCAGAAACTCACAGAATAGTATGGTAAAAGCTAGAAGGCATACAGATAATTCAAAGAAAATATCCTGCACATAATGAAAGTTGTGGACTTGAAGTGAAGTATTTATCAAGTGTATTCATAAACATATCAATAGCACTGCTTTCAACTGCTCTACATGGCAAATCATTCCATATCTCAACAATCTTGTTGAAGAAAAAAGTACTTGTCTCTTTTGAAGTAAATCGTTTGCCCATAAGTTTGCATCCATTACCATGAGTAAAATCAGACTAATCAAGTTTCAGGTGACTTGACAGATCAAGATTGTCAAATCCTTTGATAATTTTGAATACTCGTATTTGATCACCTCTTAACCTTCTTATTTCTAAGCTAAATATATTCAAGTTGTTTAATCTCATCTTATAGGATTTGTTTCTCAGTCCAGGAATCATCTTGGTAGCTTGAAGCTGTACTCTCCTCATTCTGTCTGTCTTTTTTCAGGTAGGGTGACCGAAACCAACTATAATATTCAAAATGTGGAAATACCAATGAATTTTAAAGAGTAAGGATAATTTTTCTGAACTTAAATTTGAAGGCTCTACCAATTAAACCAAGAATTTTGTTAGCTCTTTTCACTGCTTTTGTCCACTGCCTACTTGGTTTTAGATCACCACAGATTAGTACATCCAAGTCTTTTTCCTCCTTTACCTTTTGCAGTTCCTCAGAATTCGTACTTTAGCTTACCTTTTTGTGTTTGCTGCCAATATGTAAAACTTTGCAGTTGTCAATATTAAGATTCATTCACCACTCATGAGCCCTTCATTGGTGTGTCTATATCAGTTTGAAGCTTTAGATGTTCGAGTTCATTTGTAGATTTATTTCCCAGCTTTGTATCATCAGCTATTTTTGATATCTTGCAATGCATCCCATTATCTATATCATTGATGTATATGAGGAAGAGAACCAGTCCCAAGACTGATCCTTGTGGCATTCCACTTGTTGCGTTTAAGCATTAATAGGCTTGACCAATAATCACTACTCTTTGTTTACAGCCAGTTAACCAGTCTCCCATCCACTGAAGTACAACCCCATCAATGCCATGTGACTTAATTTTTGTTAGCAATCTTTGATATGGAACCTCATCGAAAGCTTTTTGAAAATTCAGATAGATAGTATCTACTGCTTTAATTTTGTCATACATGTTGAATGTATTGTATTATAAAGGAAATCAAGCAGACTTGTCAAACATGAGCATTTTCATTGAAAACCATGAACAGAATCATTTATTGAGTGGTGGTCCTTTAAATGATTCACAATTCTATCTCGAATTTTGGTTTCCATAAGTTTTCTTAATACAGACATTAAGCTAATAGGATGATTTTTGGATTGTAAGGTATTACCTTTTTGAATATTGGTGTTACATTTGCAAACTTCCATTTATCTGGGACTTCCCATAGCAAGTGACTTAGTGAAAAGGGCAGTCAAGGGCTTACGTATCTTATTCTTGTCCTCTTTCATTGTTCTTGGATAAAACTTAACAGGACCTGCTGTTTTATTTTCATTCCATTCATTGCTGAAAGTATATCCTTGGCTTTTATGTCAATTTGTTGAAGAATGTTCCCCTCTCTTATCAATGAAACTGGAATTGGGACAAGGGTTGTGTCTTGAACCAAATCACTGTTTCCCATAATTGATGGACCTCTTGACTGTGTAATGACTCCCCTGCTTCTAACATAACTGTACAACTCCTTAGGGTTTCTTTTGCTTTTTCAGCAATATAGGATTCATATTGACACATTTTGTATATCTCTTATTTTCTCTTTGCAAATTTACATACATTACTCTATCATGTTAATTATTGGATTCTCTGAGTTTCTTATGAGCTACTTTCTTAGACAACGAGCACTTTTTTATTTCACCATTCCACTACTTTTGTTTTGTTTTAGAAGCTGACCATCTTCTGCAAATTGGTACATATATTGCCACTTGCTTTGAAGGGTTTTCTGAAGCTTTTCCAAACTATGTTCATGTCATTATCATTGATTATATCATCCCAGGTTTTCCTATCAAGAGCAATGCGAAGATCATTAAAATTTTTACATTTAAGATTGGGTATTTTTTCCAACTGTCATTTTGACCAACATTACATGCAGTGTTAAAAGTGACCTCAAAAGTAATTTGTTGGTAATCACTTGTACTAAACTTTTCTCAAACTTCAACATTATTAATGAGATCCTCATTTGTAGTAAGAACTAAATCTATTTTCATGATGAATAGGTTTCTCGACTAATTGGATTTGGTACTATCAAGCAAATTTAGGTAGTCCATGCTTGGAGCTACTGGAAAGGGATTCTCCCCATTTAGATGCCAGTGTGTTGAAATCTCCTACACGATAGTTGGAAAATAGATTTAAGCAAATGAGATAGTTGCTCAACTGCTTCTAGTATTACTTTGCTAAGGCAGAAAATGATGAATAAGTATGAAAAGAAAATAAGGTCCATTTGTAACAACTTTTGCATGATCCAAACTGATATTCAAATGGATCTCTCTCCTCTGAGTATGAGAACTTTGTTCTTATCTACATTTGCTACCCAAATGAATAACCAGTATTATTCTTCATTACATGTACCTCATTATCTTGAGTAATACATATAAAATTATCATGAAAAACAGGTTCATTGAACATTCCGTGATGCCATCAGTAGGTTGGATCTTGCATTGTCTCACTCCAATGGTTTTTTCTTGTATTATTCTATATTTGTTTTGCATCAATTCTGATACAAGTGACATGCATTAATTACTCTGCAGAAACTTTTTAATGGTATTCATCACATCAGGTTTCCTTGCTTCCCACAGAGCCATGACTTTTGCGAATCCAATTCTATTCACTTTATTGTTCACTTGCTCCAAGTCCATAAATGTAGGATGCACTTTCTTATATAACAGTCTTTGCAAACTGCCAAAAATGTAAAAAGTAGGCTGACCTGTCCACACTTTCTCATCCCAAAATCATGCCTGCTCCTTGCATATGAGGGGTTTTATGATGCTTTTTGCATAATCAGTGACAGTCCAACTATTCACCTGACTTACTGTGTTAAGAGGGTTATTTCTCAGTAAGTCTCAAATTCATTTTTCCACCCATGAAATATATACAGTTCAAAGGTTTGTTGAAATACTCATGATACTCACTAATGTTGTAAACTCAAAAGATGATGATGTAGATCTGTTAGGTTAAGATTTATCTGAAATAGGTTATCTTTTTGAATTATCAAAATAGTATAAGATTTTTTATTTCTGAATAAGATTGTTAACATGCTGAAATTTCTGATGAAGATTTATTAAAAACTATCATAAATGACTATCTAATATATATTTGTCATGTGCATCATTTCTCATATCCACGGCTGGATTGCAAAGCCAAAAGCTCTCACAAAATTTGGGTCATAGACCCTTACAAATAAAAGCTGAAGATTGCCCAGCAGCTGTTCTCAAAACATTTCCTGAGTTTTGTTGTACTCACAGAAAGCAGATGCCAGTATTATACAATAGGAGGATGAGTGTGAGAAGTCTAAGAATTATTGTAATGTGCACAGCAAATTAAAAAGGGAAAACAGATTTGGGAAGCATGAAAGGAAACGTGCAATTAATGATAGGTACCTGAGGCATAGATTTGAGTTTGAGTGTGCTGATAAAATCACCAAGTGAAGTTGCAGTATTCCTTTAGTCTGCAGTTTCCTTCAATTAAAGTTTCTTTTTTATGAAAAAATTTGCAAATATGTAATAATGTGTACAGTATTCAAGGCTATATCAAAGGTATTTATTTTTTTGAATACATAGTTGTGAACACAGCAATTGATCTTTTCCTTAGGGGTGCTTCATTACCTTTGCTGTGGTTAGAGCTGCATGTATGTATTTAATTTTTCCAAATTCTGTTGAGTAGAAACTGCGGTGTTCTGACAGTTAGGAATATTGACTATAGAGGTTTATGCAGAATATTTGTCACTAAGGTGAGTTGTTTGTAATGTGATTGATTGGCATAAAATATTGTGATCAGAATTTATACAAAAGTGACAAAAAAAAAGTCTGGACCCTTCCTTGACACACACTCATAGTGATATGTAATGCAAAGTCTATTCTAATATATAAATGCATTTTTGATGGTCTGTATTTCAACTTGTTATCTATAAATCTTACCTTTGCAGGATCTCCCAATCAATTGGAAGTTCAACACAGATAACCAACAGTGTCCACACTGCTTTCGTCTCTTCACGGACCGATACAAGAGAGACCGTCATTTGTTAATTCACACAGGAGAAAAGCCATTTCAGTGTCCCTTTTGTCCATATCGGGCATCCAGAAAGGACCCAGTCATCAGACATGTCAAGTTTAAGCATGCACAGCAATTTGCAGAACTTTTCAATCTTCCAAGCCTTCCCAGTCTCCCATAGTAGACTGTAAGTGAATGAGAACTGATAATTTTTCTCTTTTTACACCTTGATGGCAATCAAAAATAGTTATCTATATCTCTTGATGAGGGTTAAAAGATACTTTACAGAGAAACTGTTCAACCATTTAGTGTATTTAGAGTCATTGGACATGTAATCAACAGTGATATTTATGATGATGCTGACAGGAGGATTCGTACTGCACGATAATACTTATTGGATGAAAATCATTTAGTTCGCTAATATAAACTGTTTATTATTCCGTTTTATGTGTGACATTCTGCTAAAAGTTTTGCTGAAATTATGAAGTTAATATGAATAGAAGATATATGTAATTTATATTAATGGGCACAGGAACCTATGTCACCTACCTAAGAAATCTTAAACAAGTGAAATGTTTGTGATTGAAGGTGTGTTTTTTAGTGGTGCCATGATTAGAAGAGGCACACCAACATGTGACATGTCTCATGAACAACAAGAGCCTTGTTATTCAGGTTCACTCTCACCTAGCTTCAAGAGCCAGTTCACAGAGCCAGTTCACTTTTCTGGCTATTCTGGTACAATTGTCGTTTCATTCAATAGATACCAGCTACAGATTTTTTTTACTTTTTTTTGTATTCCTGCATTTTTGTACATGCACTAATTTAATTGCATTTTTTGTGTTCACAATCTTATTACTTATAGTTACTAACTATTTTTATTTAACAAATGATAACAAATATCTCTGTATATTTTTGCATAAATACTGTATACTGTATATGTTCTTTCAATGATTATTTATTTTCTGTTCTTTAGATCATTTCTGTATTTGCACAGTAATTACCTGTACAAGATTTTAACAATGAACTGTTTTGTAGTGTTCGGACTCCTTGTGTTTGTCAGTAAAAGATTTCAATATCAGTCTCTTTCTGAAAAACCCTTATACTTAATGGTTACTGCCATGATTTTCAGCTTTTATTTTCTATACACAATAATGATGGAATAACTTTTAAGATTCTCTCAGGGACACGTTTGGATGCAATTCAAATAAGAATATATTTTTTCTCCTGTGTAAATTTGACATGTGGGCAATGAGATATCCCTTTTGTACTTTTAGGGTCAGGACATTCTAGTACCTCATCTAAATGGTAAGGTTAACACAAACATTATCAACCCATCACTGATCACTAACTTTTAGTCACAGCAGCTCACTTGTTTCAGGCCTGCTTTCAACTTATCAGAGTTTGCCACAGTGATGATATAACAAAACTGCTCTCTCTAGGGGACTTATCTTCCCAGCAGCTCAGAATTTTCTTTGTTTAAATGTAGACAGGACATCTTTTATTAGTCATAATTTTTTCATGAACTGATATCTCTTTAAAGTTTCTTATGAGTATGGTATTCTGTAAGTATACTTTAGTCAAGCTTATAGGATATAGATATTTGTTTATGACAGAGGACCCGACCTATCTTTTGGGATTTCAAAAGAATGTTTAAGTATGAAAATGTTCAATCCATCTAGGACTATCTCTAGAAGAGTCTGATGTATAAGGTAAAGAGAGAACTCTTTATTCTCAACTGTGTTTTCACAAGATTTTCCAAGTCAAATGGGAGCTGGAGACCTCTGATCTTTGGGTTGTTTAGTTCCTCCCCCCTTTCTTCATATCATCCTGGCGCTTGCTTAAAGTCACTGCATATGTTTCTGTATTACAGAAACCCTTTCCTCACTGACAGAGCATTCAGTTAAATTAGAGATTTTTGGAGAATACCTGAAAACAGCATTCATATCCCTGTAGAGAGTCCTTATTCAATTCTAAGCAACAGTACATCTAAAGCCATGACAGTCCTTGTACTTAAGCCTATATGTCCCAGTTTTTTCTTCTATGAGCCCATTCATAATGTGAGTTGACATGGATATCCTAGAACCATCAGTTCATGGTGGTAGTTGTAAC
>JAUUDZ010451710.1:0-12607 GCA_032361705.1 Panulirus versicolor
TGACAGTAGGTTGAGACTTTCATACAGTTTGGTTGTCCCTTCAGATGATGTTTACTTGTTTAGGTTGTGTTTCCAGACTGTTGTGTCTGACGGACGAGCTTTACTGATTTATTGTATAGTTATCAACAATTAAGTAACTGACAATCCCAGAGAGGAAGTTGTACGTTGAAATACCTCACTATGTATCACATATGTATCACATCAACACAAATGAAAGAATAATTATAATTGTAGAAATGATACACCATTTCTTTTCTGCGTACAATTTTCTTTATATCTATATCTAAATTTCACTGATTTCTACGAATTACACAAAAGTCAACGTTTATAAATATTTTTTCCTTGGTTCTCTGGTCACACTCTTTCAATATCCATAACGTTCTGTTACTTAGGCATGAGCCACGCCAGTCTGCTCTATTTTTCTATATATTCCATTTTACACTGTGTTTTGAAGCCATTATGTAACAGCTTGCCAGTTGTGATAAAAAGTTATCCTCGCTCGTAAGTTTGCACAGATTATCTTGATTACTTTTGTATGGCCAATGTGATAGTCTTTCTAATAACGATTATAGGATTCTTTTCCAAAATTTATGGAATCATATCATCCTTTTGGTGCTGGTGTTTAGGTTCATGTTAGAGGTAAACAGACACTTTTTATCAAGTCAGCCAAATGTAAGAATATTTATAACTAAATTAGATAGATAGGAAAGTTATCAATAATGTAATAACATAACGTAAACTAACCTGACCAAATTAGATAAATTGGAAAGTTATCGGTAATCAACAACCTAACCTAACCTAACTAAATTAGATAACTTGGAAAGTTATCAGTAATGTAACACCGATGTTTATCACAATCTCACAAACCTAGCCTAGCTGGGGCAGCCACATGACAACTCACGTAAGTATTGATGGCATTTCCAACCGACCTAACCGCTTTGTTTCTCTCGTTAAAAAGAATGTGAGTTGTAACTTGATTCAAATAGTTTTTGAATTTTCTGGTCTAGTTTATAGGAAATATTGAGTGTAAAGAAAAAAAGAATGTGAGGCAGAGAATGTACCAAAGTGATTGGAAAAATGTTTAGCTATTTCATCATGCCTGAATTTGTTTCGATGAAATTCTACCTTTCCAGATTTTTTTTTACGCTCAGTGCATGAGAAAGGCTTGTATGCAAATTGTAGTATATGAAAAAAGTGGTTAAATATAAGCAGTTAAATGAAGAAGTTTGACCATATAGTATCTGTTTTCATTTTCCTTTCCATTGATTTGTCGTACACAACACGTGTCTCTTCCATCACTCCATCCCTAACTGTTCCTCCTTCACCCATGTTCCTCCCTTCCTCTTGTGCCTCTCCTTGTTCTTCCATTCCCCTTGTGCCTCCCCATGTTCCTCCCCTTATCTTGTGCCTCACCTTGTTCTTCCATTCCCCTTGTGCCTCCCCATGTTCCTTCCCTTATCTTGTGCCCCCCCTTGTTCATCCCCTTATCTTGTGCCTCCCCATGTTCCTCCTTTACCCTAGTGCCACTCCATGTTCCTCCTTTCATATTAAGCCTCCCCATTTTCCTCCCTTCCCCTAATGCCTCCCCATATTACTCCCTTCCTCTAGTGCCTCCCTATGTTCCTCCTTTCCCCTAGTGCCGCCCCATATTCCTCCCTTCCTCTAGTGCCTCCCCATTTCCTCCCTTCCCCTGTACCTCCCCATGTCCTTTACCTTCTCCTTTCCCTTTTTCCTCCCTTTCCCTATGGCCTCTCCCTTTGTAACTTCTCCCCTCACTTCCCCTCCAGCCATGCCCTCTCCCCCTTCACCCTGTCATAACCTCTCCCTCGTCTTCTATCATAGCTTTCATTCTCCCCCTCTCCTCTCATAGCCTTTCCCCTCACCTCCCCTCTCTCCCTCCCCCTCACCTTCCTTCCTCTCCTTTACCTCTCCCCCTAGCCGCAGTCACACCAGGTCTCAGCTGTAGGGAGCAGCATCGCCTAATCCAATATTTAGAGTGTTTTGGCATGAGACAGCACCCGTCAACCATGGCTCGCCGGACCCCCACAACTTATAAGTGTGGTGCCGGCCGGGCAACGGCTGCCATTATATTCCCCGTGTCTCGCTAGCGTCAGCATCCAATGTTTAACCTAATGTGTATTGGTGGGTCACATGCATGGAGAGTATGCTGGGGGCATAACACCTCCTGTCACTCCTGGTATGACCTGTCCCCAGGTGATTAAATGTAGCATGTTGGGTCTAGTTTACTTGGTGTGTTGTTATCTTCCAGGTATGAGAATATGTTGCTGTATATCTTCCTCCCGTCGCTAGCTGTATATACTAATTAGGTGATATGATACGGTATGATGGCCACAATGTAAGTGTGAGTATGTGGACGAAAGCTAAGTATGATGGTTACGGAAGGTACATTAATATGATGTGGTATCCTTCCCTCCTCTTCGGGATGTTTACCAGTTTGAGAGCAATGTTTATGAAGGATGATCGTGCAGTTTGCTCGTTAGCCGGGTAATAAAATGGAGTTTTAGTTATTACAACCTCAGACTTGTGAGGAGGCCGGAGTGACCTTGCGCTCCGTGTTACGTTCCCCGTTAAGAGCCAGGAATACAAGCACACTTACACTGTTTTCATTTCCTTGTTATGATAGTGTTGGGTGTTCTTCATCAGCCGCGGGATCTCTCAAGTTCTCCATCAGACCATCAAGCTACGTCACTTCCTGCCGCTTACCTCCCTTCTTCCATCACCTCTCCATCACCTTACCATACCTGCCGAGCGGAACATTATTTCCCAAACCTGCCATCCCTCACAGTCCCCACCATGACTCCCATCTCCATCTCAAGTTCACCCTACTATCATCTCCCCACCCATACCATCACTCCCCCAACCTACAAACATTATCCCCACGTCAACCCTACCTTCGCCAACCCCACCATCATTCCCCCACACTTACCATTAATCCCCCATACCCTTCAACACTCTTCCATCACACCATCATTGCCCCTATCCACCATCACCCCTACACACCCACCAGCACTGTCCAACCCACCCCTTCCCTCCTCCATCATCTCCCACACCCACAATCACCCCACCCTACCATCAGTCCCCAACCCTACCATCACTCCTCCCTGATTATCATTTCCCATATCCACAATCGTTCCCATTCCATCATCGTTCTCCACAATCCCAGTCATCCCCACCAAACCATCATTTTCCGCATCCACAGTCATTCCCTACACCCACAGTCACCTCATCTACAATCAATCCTTCTTCCTATCTGCCAGCCTACCCTTCCTCTCCTTTCGCATGCCAACCTACCCACCTATCCACCCACCTAACTTCCTGTCTCTGTTCCTTTCCCCTCTCCTGCCTTGTTACCTGCCTAGCTTGTTACCCGTCTACCTACCTCCCCTTCTGCCTGCCCTACCTCCTTTTTCTCTTGCCCATCTCCTTTCCCTCCCGCCTACCTACTTACCTACCTACGTCCCCTCCCACCTGCCTACTTACCTAACTTCCTAACTGTCTCTCTACTTCCCCTCTTACCTGTCCTGCCTCCTTTTTTCCTCCTGCCAATCTCACTTCCTTCTTGCTTTCGTACTTACCTAACTTACTGCCTCCCTATCCCCTTCCCTCCTGCCTCCCTGCTTGTCTTGACATACACAGAGTGGTGCAGGACTGCACTAAACTCCCTCCCAAAGTAGTAAGTGCAAAGACTATACACGCCTTTAAGTCGATACAGATGCTTTCGATACAGGTATATTTTCATTCACTATTCTTTACGTTTTTCAGAATCCAGCCGCAGATCAGATGTCATCACACCACTATGGAACTTTTTCCACTTCACACTCTCCTGTAAGATTTGTATGCCAGTTTCTTATTACAGTACTGCATGGTGTCTTTCTTTTTCACATCTTTTTCCCGCCGATAGTTGATCCAGAGGGAGAGGTGGGTAGGGTGCTGCCTTCTGCTTCAATATCCTGTTTCCACCACTATATTTAGCTTTCTCTTTATTTCTCTTTTACAAATAATCTCGTTTTTGACCATTAGTCCATCTATTATCTGTCCTTTCCATGTACTTCCCTTTTGCCTGCTTACCGCCTTTAAGTGTTTGATATTCAGTGTGAGCAAGATGATTTCTCAATATGCTATATTTACAGCGATTTCCTGCTCTCGGTATAACTGGAACTTCTTGAAAGACGTTTAAGAAGAGGTAAAGATATTTGTTTTCCGTGAATTGTATGATAGATCAACTAAAGAGATCAGTTGAAACACTGTAGCTGTCGAAGGTGTAGCCAAATGAACTTAGTTTGAGTGAGGGAAACGCCTAATAAAATCATTGATAAAGAACTAAACTTTGCGAAGAAGAGTGATGACGTTACCAAGAAAACAGGTAATCTAGAAACTAGAATTTTATGTAAATTGAAGTGATAATTTTCAAGTGGTTCAGTACAGGGCGAAGGCCAAGTCAGACGATAAGATAGCGGAAACCAATGGAAACAATAGGTGTGCAGTGTTGGGTATTGTGATGGACAGAGAACCGATCCTCAAGATAGTCGGAAATTCTTCAGTTAGACTGTTAGATACAGAGTTCAGTGTGAGAATCGGAGATAAGAGGAAAATATGTTACCCATGAAGCCAGGCTAAAGACCTAACAAACAAGGTTCAGAAAATTGTGAGGGACATTACTGGTGACAGTGTTCTTGCTGTGGAGGCTGAAACCAACATTGTGGCTTAGGATATGTCGGAAGAGATCCTTCAGAAAATGCAGTACTTTAAAAGAAAGCTGAAGTAAAGTTGCTTTCGAGGGACTTCATCCTATGTAGGATGTTAGAACCGTAACTCTGTGTGGAAGACGAGGTATCTGTGATGGAGTACAGAATATGTGTGTGGCCAAAGGTGTTGATCTGTGGGATAGTCTCGGTGGAGAGAGGAACTTGTTTGCCAAAAAGTGCTTCTAGTTAAACGGGGTTGGTACTGCAAGGCTTGTTAGGACACATCTGTGAGATAGTTTCAGTATTGATAGGAACTTGCGTGCCAAAGATGAACCCCAGTTACACGGGGTTGGTATTGCAATTTTGAGTAGGATTCTAGATAAGAGTATCAAACAGCTGTTTATTAGGCGTAAGGTAGTAACAGGTCGTATTGACACAAGAAATAAAATGTCACTGAGGTCAGGTTTGACCCCAGCTTTAAGGTCAGACGATGTCCTAAGAGACTTGAGTTATGTGGACTGAGTTTAAAGCGCCTTTCCAAACGATTTATTGACTTCCTTATCTCATTAGAGCCAGACGTATCAATATGAAACATAATGAACTGACATTATATGCTCTACCAGAAAAGCTTGATATCATGGCAGGAACACAGAATATTTCTTTTTTTTCACGAGCTTTTCTCTAGAGAAAGGCGTCACAAATCCTGTGGCGGCGCTTTAAGATGAGGACGAACTAGAGGAACATGATTAGAAAATCTCGTTCATTGGATAAGAGGTCTAAATTATTATTAGCGGGTTTCTTATAGACCACAAAACAATGTGCAGAAAATGATAGATTTACGTATGATGACAGAAACAATTCAATAATTACAAGAGAAGTAATAAGTGTAGGAGAGTTTGGAAAGTTCCATTACAACCTGGGACCATATGGTAGGTGACCATGAGGGAGACAGACAATTTGATGCAACAGATAATCGCTTTCTAAATAAGATTATTTGAGACCCAACGAGAGGGTTACAACATTTCATATCTAGTGTTGGCCACAGAGTCCAAATCAGCACCTGAGAATCTAACTGAATTCTCAAGTCTTACAAACAGTAACTAGGGTTGAAAATATCTTCTTTTATTACCAGCGTGGACTCTCGTAAATTTTCGATAAAATGCCACATAAAAGATGTTTCAGTAAAATCAAAGTTATCGGCACAGGTGAAGGAATCTGTATGTTGATAGCAGACTGGCTTTCAGAAACGAAACGAAGAATAGTATTAAACAGGATAGCATCCGACGGGCTTCAGATGACGAGCAGGGTTCCTCAAGGCTCCGTCATGGGACCAATACTTTTCATCATCTATATCAACAACCTAGTGAAAGGACTCATCAGCAGAAATTTGACATTTGAAGTTAGATAATGCAGCTTGATAGAACGAAGATTGCCGGGAGATTCAAAGGGATACAAACAAACTGTTTGAATGTTCAGACAGATTACGAATGGAGGTGGATGGAGACAAATAAAAGGTGATGCACTTTGGTGCCCAAAACATAGATCACGGAAAGAAATGCTCGCTAAACCATTGTCGGGATCTTGATAAAAGGACTTTAGAGTGTGTATTGGTAATGACCTGAAATGTGGCAAATAATACCTAGCAGCATAATGTAAAGTCACCAGGAGTCATAGTTAAAATGTATACTACTAAGCAAAGGAAACAATACTCACCCCGGACAGACTTCATTTGGAATACGCTGGTCGGTTTTTGTCACAGAACTTGAATAGAAATGAATTAAACTAGGACAATCTCAAAGAGGAGCAACAAAACTATTGCCTTCGCTGAGAAAAAATAAAAAGCCTTTTCAAGAACAACTCATGACCTAAAAACATTTTCTCAATAAAGCATACACTCCACGGAGATCTAGCAGAAGTTTTCAAAATGTTGAACGATTTTGACGGTATAACATATGAAAATTCCCGCACTTTAGACAGAGGTTCAGTGGCTAGAAATAAAAGTATGAATATGGAAGGAGGGAGATGTAATAGTAACGTAAGCAATTGTTTTCTCGCTTGCAAAGTGGCTGAACGTTTGAAGAATCAACCTTCCAGTGTTGTAAATGCAAAAACCATTACTATCTTCAAATAACTGTTTGGCAAATACTTCAGTCATATCTGCTACTAGGAAATAATCCAGTGTACTGATTATCATTTATACTTTCTTTTTCTCAGAGTGCAGCCCCAGTGCTGAGATCGTTAAACTGATAGGAACGTTTTTCCCAATCTACACTTTCCTACAAACGTCCATGGCAGTATAACCCCTGTCCACCCACACTACTTATTTTTCCCTACTATCAGTTGAGCCGGAGGGAAAGGTGGTTGAAAAAGTGCCTTCTGCTTTACTATCCTGTTTCTGGTACTGTGTTAAGCCTACATGTTAGCAAATGACCTCCTCATAGATCTTCAGGTCTTCTGTGAGTTGTCCTTTCCATACACAATTTTCTGTCTACCAATCCTCCTTCCCTCATGCCAGCCTTCAGAACTTACCATCGAGTTATACTGAACGCAGAAATCATCCGACTGGCTTCACGTGACGAGCGGGGTACTACAAGGCTCAGTCCTAGGACCGGCACTTCTTATTATCTATATCATCGACTTTCGGGCAGACCTCTCCAGCAGAATTTCGAAATTTGCCGACAATACGAAATAAGGGAATACAGTACGTTTAAAAGAAGACTGATTGAAGGTTCAAGCTCAAAGGGAATTAGACAAATTGACTGAATGGTCAGAGACATGAAATTGGATCTCTATGTGAAGACGGACAAAGCAATGCACTTTGACACTAGAAAAGTAAATCACGAATACAAATAAGAAAATGACCTCGGAGTGATTATTAGTAATGACCTAAAAACAAGAAACAATGGCTGGCTGCATACAAAAATCCAATAGGATGTTAGGATGCATCACTAAAACTATAAACGACAAAACAAAGGATAAAATCCTCGTTCTTTATAACGCTTTGGTCAGACCCCCAGTCGGATGGAATACGTTGTTCGTCTCTAGTTACCAAACATGATCAGAGATGAATAAAAACTAGAAAGAATTCAGAGAGGATCAACTAAGCTGATTTCTTTACTCAGAAATAAGTCTTATGAGAAAAGACTCAGGGAACTGAAACTCATCTAAAGAGGCAAAGACTCAGGAGAGAACCGATAAAAGTTTTCAAAACAACGAATAAATTCGACAACATAACCAACGAAAAGTTCATTGCCTTAGATAAAAATCACTGACTATAAAGAACAGTGCGAAGGTAAAAGGAAGGAAGTGTAATGGTAAAAGAACAAAATTCTCTTCAGCTGAATGCAAAGACTATTAGTACCGTCACATCATGGCTAGACACGTACTTGGATCTTACCTGTGAATAATCCTCCTTACGTGTCACTAAACCCTGTTTTTATTTATATTTCACTTTTTTCTTTTTAAAATGCGACCCCATTGCAGCCGTTTATTTGAACTGTTATGGAACTTTTTATCTGTTCACATCATATATGATTTCCCCTGAATCTATGCTTCCCACATACTACAGGGTGACTTTTCTCAACTTTTTCTCCAGCGTTCCTGCTGGCAGTTGAGTCAGAAGGTGAGGTGGGTAGGAATATGCCTTCTGCTCTACTGTATTTTATCCCTAAAGTGTAGACAGAAATATCAGATATCTTCGCCAAGGACCATCAGGTCTTCCGTGATCGTCATATCTATGTACCCTTCCACAGCTTCCCTATCCCTCATCACTCCGTACACCACCATCACTCCTCAACACTCTTATCACCCTCCATTCCACGACCACCTCGCTAACCCCACCATCATTCCCTGCCCCACCATCACTACCCCATCCTACCATCACTCCCCCACCACACCATCGCTTCCCCATCCTACCATCACTCCCCCACCACACCATCGCTTCCTAACCCCTCTATCATTCCCCAACCATACCATCACTTCTCGCCCTCACCATCGTTTTCCCATACACCATCACTCTCTCATCCCACCATCACTCCTTAACTCCAACATCACTCCCTCACCACACCATTACTCCCCCAACCACCATCATTCTTCCTCTATAACAACGCTACCCCACACCAACGTCACCTCCTCATCCAACCGTTACTACCAAACCCCACAATCATTTCCGCACCAAACTATCCTTCCCCCAAACCGTCACTCTTCACACCACACCATCACTCCAACATTCCGCCATCACTCCCGAACCCCTACCACACTATCACTCCCTAACCCCACCATCACTCCCGCACCATGCCATCTCTCTCCCACACTACCGTCACCCCCCAACCAAGTCATCGCTCTATCCGAACATTAGATTTCCATCACCACCACCATCCTTCTCCACCCTCACCACTAGCCTCGCCACCATCCTCCTCCACCCTCACCACCAACCCTGCCACCATCCTCCTCCACCCTCACCACCAACCCTGCCACCATCCTCCTCCACCCTCACCACCAACCCTGCCATCCTCCTCCTCCACCCTCACCACCATCCCTGCCACCATCCTCCTCCACCCTCACCACCATCCCTGCCACTATCCTCCTCCACCCTCACCACCATCTCTGCCACCATCCTCCTCCACCCTTACCACCATCCCTGCCGCCATCCTCCTCCACCCTCACCACCATACTTGCCAACAGCGGTGGCCTCAGTGGAGGGCAAACACAGCAACCGCCGGGGCCCCACGATTTAGAGGGCCCCAGAATTTTTAAAGTCTTTGTATTGATTTAATTGATTTCTATTATTCGTGTGATTAATATTGTACCAAGGTACTTTCACTGTAGTTTCATGGAGAGGGTGAGGTGAGGGTGAAATCGCAAACGTTCAGCTTGCTTACAAATCATCAAAATTAATCCTGTAATGGTGTTCAGCTGACTGTCTTGGCCACGGCCCCTACAACCCTTGTGTTGCCTGTGCTGCCAGCTTACAATCCTTATCCTCACCTTCCTAGCCTTTCCTTGTTCACCACTATCTTTCCCAACATTTCTCACCCTCAACATCTTCGTCCTCGGTCACCTCACCGTTTATCATTCCCATCTCGTACCTTACCATCATCCTCTTGCCGTGCCATCTTCCCTTCCAGCATCAACATCATCTTCCCCATCCTCCTCTACCCTAGCTATCTTTTGTCTTCACCTCCTCCATTGTACCGCACATCATTCTCGCAAGGCTTATCTTTGTCATCATCTCCCCCAGCCTCCTCCACGCTTTCTATCATCTCCCCCAGCCTCCCCAACCCTTGCAGTACACCTTCATCTCCCGCGGAAGTAGGTGCAAAGGCAATAAATATCTTTAACTCGAGGGTAGATCGATACTTCACTGGCATCTCTTATCAATAAGTTGATAATACTCTCATTAATCTTTTTTTTTTCAGAATCCAGCCGAAGAGCAAATGCCACTTACCTGAAAAATTTCCATGCCAGTATCTTACCACAGTACTGCATGGTGTTTTCTTCACATCTTTTTCCTGCAGACAGAGGTTACTCTTGCGGGAATGGAAACATTTATCCGCTCTTCCTCCAAGGTGACCTCTTCATCCAATTCATGAATTAACCATTCTTGTTTTGGGGCCATTCAGGCAAGGATCAGGCACATTGGACTTGGACAACTCTCCTTCCTTTAGCTCCCATTCAGCTTTTATCACTGTCCGTAATCACTGTAAACACGTTATACGTGAGGCAAAGCGTTCCTATATTCAAATGCAGTGCTATCACCTCTAAGATGCTAAGGGCATCTTAAACAACTGCTGTCGTTCTACCTATCCTTCACTTTTCCGTTCTGACGGTACTATAGCTGTCTCTTCCGTTGACAAAGTAACTGTCTTTGGTTACCAATTCTCCTCTAACTCCACCTTGGATGACTTTAACATTCCTTCACCCCTTGATGCTCTTCTTAGTAATCCTGTGCCCCTTCTCGTAATCCCTTTTCGGGCTGTCCCAAAAGCGCTTTTTCTCTGGACACAAGCAAGCCTTATGGTCCTGATGGCATCCATCCCCGTGTACTGAAGAGTGTGCCTCTGCACTTGCACCTCCGCTTGTTCGTCTGTTCTGCTTCTGCTTAAAAAACAAAACTTATCCTTCTCTTTGGAAGTATACATTGATACATTCCATCCTAAAGAAGAGTGGCCGTTCTGACATATTTAGCTATCGTCCTTTTGCTTTGACATCGACCATTTCCAAAGTCTTTGAATCCATCCTCAACTACCATGTCCTTAAACACCGAAAATCACAGCCTTCTCTTTGGTTAACAGTATGGCTTCCGTATTGCAAGATCCACGGGTGATATTCTTTCCTATCTTACTAATATCTGGTCATCATCTCTGAAAGATTTTAGGGAGTCATGTGTACTTGCCCTTAATATATTCAAGGCTTTTGACAGGTTGTGGCACCTGGGTCTCATCCCTAAGCCTCCTCTTTTGGCTTTCCTCCCTTACTTTGCTCTTTCGTATCTAGCTTCCTCTCCAGCCGATCTTTCTCTGTGGTAGTTGATGGATCAGCCTCTCACCTCTTCTCCATCAATAGCAGTGTTCCTCATAGTTCTGTTCTGTCCCCTACACATTTTCTCATTTTTTCAACGATATCCTTTCCACAAATATTCCAATGCACTCATACGCAAATGTCTCAACACTGCATTCATCCACATCCTTCAGTTCTGCTCCCTCTCCTCTTATTCGATCTGCATCTCGTTTAGACACAGTTTCCTCAATAAACGCAGACTAGGACATGATATCTCAGTGGGGCTGGCAAAATCTTGTTGAGTTTCACGCTTCCAAAACCCAGTTTCTGCCAATCCCTCAATCGAAAACTCCTCACAACTTTCGTCTCTCCTTAGACGGTTCTGTAATTCCACCTCTTGTCTCAGTGAACATACTTGGTATTACTATAACACCCTCACTTTCTTCGAAACCCCACATTACAGGAATAGCTAAGTACGCCTATAAGAAACTGGGTGTCCTGTTTAGATTCAAAGCTTCTCTTCTAAAGAGTTAGTCCTTTTGTACAAAGGATCGATTCGCCCTTGTATGGAGTACTGCTCTCACATCTGGAGTGGTTCTAGCGCTGTATCCTTACTTGACAAAGTTGAGTCGAAAGTGGTCCGACTTATAAACTGTCCCAGGCTAACTGTCAAACTTGACCCTCTTGCCGTATGCCGCAATGTTGGTTCACTTTACCTCTTCTATAGGTACTACGTTGGCTTTTGCTCCTGAGAACTGGCGGCTTGTGTGCCCACACTACTGACTAGAGCACGCAATCCTCGGCAAGCTTCTATGTCATATGATTACTCTGTGCCCATCGATAACTCAAGGATGGGCCGTTTCGACAAATGCTTCTTTCCCTACACGTCGAAGCTTTGGAGCTCTCTATGTTCCCAAATCTTCCCCAAGAAATATGACCTAGCACATTATAAGACAGTTTTTTTTTTCACTTTCTCCATTATTAGTATTCTCTTTCCCCTTGTCTTTTTTTTTTATAATTCTCTCTTATTCCAATTGAGGCCCAGCCTTGATGTGGACTTTTGTCGGTGACTGGAGCCTTCGACATACAAAAAAATTGAGCCGGAGGGAAAGGTGAGTGAGGAGGAGGTGCCTTCTGCTTTGCTCTCTTGTTTCTAACATTATATACACCCACACACACACGGACATACCCACACACATGAATACTTTTTTATTATCTGATAACCACTTCCCGCGCTAGCGCCAGGAAACAGACGACGAAAGACATCCTACAAATATACATCATATATATATTATCCCTGGGGATAGGGGAGAAAGAATACTTCCCACGTATTCCCTACGTGTAGAAAGCGACTAAAAGGGGAGGGAGCGGGTGGTTGAAAATCCTCCCCTCTCGTTTTTTTT
>JAUUDZ010451721.1:0-11966 GCA_032361705.1 Panulirus versicolor
AACTGGAAAGGCCAACACACACACTTGAGGTCACAGTCGGAAAGACCAACTCACACACTTGAGGCCACTTTCGGAAAGACCAACACACACACTTGAGGCCACTGTCGGAAAGCGATGATATTCCCTCACGAAGCCACACGAGCCGCAAGCGAACCCATCCTGGTTTACCAGAGATCCCTCAGTATAATGTGGGCCGGCCATGCTACACGTCCTCAAACCTAAACCATCATTCCTTTCTTCATAATACACAAACAACATCAATTCCTTTAATCAGCGTGATGCATATATCTGGAAAACTCTCGTGGCCCACTGAGGCAACATCTTGCAAGGTCTTGCCCGTACAACCCCTACCAGCGACATGCTTTACGCAACACCCTGGCCACACCTGTAGCGTTACTACCCCGAGCAAACATAGGTGAAGCAACACCCTGGCACCTATCTGCAGTATTATTCCCAGCAACATAAATGAAGCAACACCCTGGCCACACCTGTATTATTACAATAATAGCATAAAAGTGAAGCAACACCCCTGGCCTCACCAGCAAGATGAGTGAAGCAACAAAACTTAGAGCCCCACCAACATAACGAGTGAGGCTACAGAGGACCTGCTGGCGACACCCGGCACCTGTCCCTCCCTGAAGGGTGTCGTCGACCTCTGACCGTGAGGACTACATCACCTCCCTGACACTCTCTTAGATCAAGGGTGATCTATCTGATCCTGGAGCACCATCCCTTAATAAAGACAATGATTCCTCTATTACACGTACGAAGATAAACCGCTGTTACGCATTATATTTTCATGGTTAATCCGACTTCGTACATATCTTACAAGGCAAACACGTTCAGTTTGCGCCTTGCCATAAAAAAAAAACACGAGGCTGAACTTAATTCCTCACATCCGCTATATGAGATTCCTGAGCACAACACTTCCCATATGGCGGTATGCTGCCCCTCCCACTATGTGGCATACCAGTCCTCCCTATGCCTCCCTCACCTAGGTAACCGATACTCTTGCCCCTTACTGACACTTTCTCACGGGTATCCCTACGTTCACAAGGAAACTAGGTTCATCGAGGCCACTTGAAAAGACAGATAGATTTGATAAATTTCTTGTTATATTCGTACGTGTAGGCACCGATGTTCAGATGCTCCATACACACATACTTCAAAATGAAAGGGAGGTTCAAAGGGTGAGCCTACGGTGTGGTTGTAAGGTGGTGAAGGCAGGAAGAGACAACATTCATCACATGAAGCCGAGATCATACCTTACGCACGTACACAAGCACCTTCACACACACATACGACTACACCTGTGGCAATGAAGACATACTAGATGTATTCTCCGCATCAAAGTCTTCCCGACCTTACAGATTTAGTCCCCAGCCTCCTAATAATATGCCCGCGCCACACAAACCATTCTCAAGCGCAAAGGCTAATTGCAGTGGCAATGTAAGTGAAGGATATCCAAGATATTTCAAAAGTTCAACGTTAACTGTTTTTTGGCACTACACACGATGACTAACCTTCACACATATAGCTGAAGGAGAGCTGCCAGTGGTATTAATGCACGTACATTCCTGCCCTGAGAGCGTGCCTCAAGTCATAATATTTAGCTTTCATTCCCACACATTTCACGAGAAAGGTATTACCAGTTTGATTCTACGATGCGGACTTTTTCCTTTTCAACGAGAGAACAAATGAGAGTAAGTTCGCCACTTCCTAACAGCGATACATCCCAATTCCTGTCACTCAAAAACGTGAAAGACTCTCGCACAAGAATCCAACATTCTTTTCGGCCTCAACCGCCAAAGTATATGGGCTAATTATTCTCGCCAGGTACGGTTATATTATCACCTCAGGCGGCCATCTGCGTGTCATGGCAGAGGCTGGGGGACTCCCAAGTCATTAACCAGGTGTGATGCCACTTCTGCTGTGGCGTCTGGACCTTAGGGCGGGAGGGAGGGCGAGTGGTTCGTAACGGCACCTCGGCCCGCACTGTACACTTGAGTTCCACCGCAGAGATCTCCCTCGCTGTCACGCCTAACGCCACGGCTACCACCACATTCTACCTTCGGTGGAACCTGTGTCTGACACCCGCCGCTACACTACCAGATCTTCAGCAGATGGCTGAAATAACAAGATCTCACGAAAACCACTTTGAAGTGTACACACCATTGTTCTGATGCTTTAATGGACATAATTGGACAGTCTGTCGTGACAATTCAAGAGGTAAGGGGTCTATTGCCCCCCCCCCCCCCCCCAGCGGCAGTGGTAACGTGGTGCACACCTTAGCCCAGTGACCCTGCTGTTCCAGGCTGAAATGACCGCTGTGCTGTACAGCACAGCTCCTCCTCAACCCACAGTGCCATATTCGGCAGGCTTCTAACTGTTGCATCTTCCAACTGGGCCCAGTGAACAATCTGCTGCCGCACCTACAGCAGTATCTACGTCAGACCCAGCACATGGAGCCCAACAACAGACCCAGCAAGCAGACCTCACCACCCAACACCTACCGTGCCAGACTGTAGCCCATTCCCCTACCCTACCCTCCATTGCACATCATCATGTGTAATGTACCATGCTGCTCTGCTGTGAATATATATCGTCATCAAAGTCTAATCAGCACAGCTCGTAATCATTCTCGCAAGCATGCAAACCGAAATGAGGGTCAGGAAGAACTACTCATATAATGACACCAAGCGGCAGCATCTGGCGGCCCCAGGAACCACCACAGTACAGCGGAAGATCATCTGTGCGTGGCGTTCACACATCGACTTGTGGGTCGGGTCACTATGTGTTGCCACGTACAAAAAAAAAAAAAAATCTAGAGACGGTATGACCTCCTCTCCCTTGTCCGAGCCAACGTTACTTTCCCTTTCCCTTTCCTCCACCTGTGACCCCACTGACTGATGACCCCATGTGCTTCTCCTCCTCTCGAGATGTTTTTCAAGAGTTAAATTTCTCTCTAACTTTGAAAATTATGAGATTCATCCAAGCCATGGATACTTAAAAAAAAAAATCAAGCATTCTTATGATCGTACCCTTTCCAAAATGAAAAAAAGAAAGATCACACACTTAGCAATTCTTCATACCATGGATGCCAACCAAGGATGTGGCCAAGGATGACACCGTAAAGATAAAAATAATCCCACAAGGTGATATCTCATATACAGGTACGAGGTCATGGATCACCAAGATGATAATACAATGAGCACAGGAGGATGCTGAGGGTGAGGACTTACTGAAGAGAGGTTTAGGCTTACTGTTGCTGGTGTCACTCTCGAGCTTGACCTCGGACTCTTCAGGGACCACCTCCAGCTCCTGGGCTCCCATCCTGCCGCTGGTGCCGCGCCCGCACCTGCCTGGATGCCCTCGGTTCGCTCCACTAAACAACTCCAGCCAGCGAAGAGGATCTGCCTTTCGGCCTCGGCGCAGCGAACGTGTCAGTAGCAAGGCGGCAGCAACACGTCTTTCCAGAAGTTAATCAACCGATACAGCAGGACGTGTGTCCAGGCACCGAGCGACACTACAGACAGCCACTAACGTTACCAGTCAACCCGGCCGACGTCGTCCACGGCGGTGTTTTGGTAAGGCGATGTAGGCGTGGGGAAGCGGGAGATCACACTGAGGCGGCCGAGGTGTGCAAGTGCCCCAGCCACCAGGCACCGGAGAGCTGGCCACGCCCCAACACGCAGCGTCTCCCCCCCCATCCTTCCCCACCCCTTACACGCACCACTACCACTCCCCCCAATCCCCCTCCTCACACCAGCTGGTGACTGCACCTCCACACACTGAGGGGGAAGTAGAGGATTAATCAGGTTCTACGTCCGACCATCGACCGATTAGTCTTTCTACTCCCGGTAAAAGTGGAACTCCAGTGACGGTTGTAACTACTTCGCCAATAACCGACATATTCCTGCCACAACATGGAGGAGATTTGCCAGCCTGTTGAGACCGAGGGCCTGACGTCGAGATGACCGGAGGGGCTGCTGCACCGGACGTCGATCAGCAAATCCTTACACTTACCTGCGTAAGCTTCTTTAGTAGCGCCCCTTGACGACGTGAACACCAGCATTCTGGACCGGTACCATACGATGGATCAGATTACCCGGGTCAGTCTACTGCTGGGTTACCTGGCCAGGAACCGTGTGGTGTCTCGCCACAGACATACCGCCAACACCTGCCTACCACCCTATACAAGCATCTACCACCAATACCTGCTTATCACAGGCATCACCCACCACCACCCGCCTACCACCCTACACAGGTAGTCACCACCTCACCCCCACCTCCTCCCAAACAGGACACTACCAACCACCCTAAACAGGTGTCATCACCCATTCCCAAACCACCCTCAACATCCTGCCCCTGAATTCCTCCTCAGTGCCTAATCCTGTGTCTACCGCAGGAGTGTCCAGGGTTGGACGCCAGTACTGCAGAGGCGGCCGAGGATGTCACCACCTGGAACGGTGGCGGCGCCCGCCTAACCCAGAACACGTCCGCAGCGAGAAATTCAACGTGACGGCACCAAAAGCCATAGCGTAATAAAAATGTCCAAATTTCGGAACGCGACATCGTCAAACTTCCTAGTACACTTGTCTTGCGAACAACATGGTGCCAGCACATCCGAGAGCCACACAAAATGTAAGATTTGATTACCACAGTAACTCAGCATGTGCAAATAACAACACAAAAATACGTAACAAGAAAAGCTACTCTACAGCCAAGGATCGACGTTTACAATGCTCACTAACACTGCAAAACATGAAGCTTACACGTAATTAAAGTTCGAGGCTCCGAGTCCGAATGAAGCATTTGTGAAGCGACCGTCTGTAGAAGGATGGAACCGAGGGATGCCAGCCCAACCTCTGCCAAGTCAACGTCCTATAGCGATACACAGATACAAATTAATGAAATACCCTGAGACGCACGTCCTCGCCCTTCCCACCATCATCATCTATCAGCACGTCTCCTGAATATGGTGCGCCATGGTTCAGCGGCAACTGAATTGAGAAAATGAGTGCAGTTGATGATGGGAGAGAGGCGAGTCGGTAATGTGCGAAGCAGTGTCGACGGAGCGCCACGCCCCTGCTCATCAGCACAATGGTCTTGGTACACACGAGGCGTAAACACCGCTACGGCTTATGGAGCGATGTATGACTCGCCACCACAGCCCTGAGGCACGCCAGCCACGGATAGGGCCCCCTCCATCACAACTTACTACCATCGTCTACTACGCACCTCAGATACATCCTACTCGAACATATTCAACTCATTCTAATCACAGCTTAACCAACTGCCCTGAGCAGTTCGCGAATACTGTTGCGACTTTGCCGCTATACTCCATATAAACAGTGTAGTGCTAGCTTACATCCAAGCTACGGAATTGTAGACAATATTCTCCACGATTAATATGTGCAGTAATCATCGCCATCATCAGATAACCACTTCCAGTGCACGGATTTCCAAGGCTATCTACAACTTTTTTTTTTGTCGCAAATGTGCGGGAGGTAGATCTTCGACAGCTGCCACATAACGGGTTGTGTTGTTCCCTTATCTCAACGTGGAGCAAGTCGGACTGATAGCGACTGTGCTGATCAGCAGCCAATGCGACCTACACCTCCGGCCACCAGTTCAGCAACGTCCCTGGATATACCGCTCGGACATGACAGCGATTCACATGACTTTTTGGTGGTATCACGGCAACAAAAGCTAATGCGGCTCTGCTAATACAGAACTCCTAATCTAAATCAAGAAAATGTTCGGTACGTTACTCCAGCCTTTCTCTTACGATCACAAGCTTTACCCAGAGGATAGGGTAAAAAAAAAAGAATGCACACCAACAAAGCAATAGTTCATCTCGAACCTCAAACTCGTCTAACTGCTAACTGCATACAGGAGCAGCGCTGAAGCACATTATCATTAGATAAAGCGGCAGGGCTCTCTGCCGGCGGCCACATCTGTGCATACAAGAAAAAAAAAAATGTGAATGGAGAAGGTCGGTTGGGTATGTTCCATTCAAGTACATGACAAGGACCCAAGGCTGGAAATAAAGACGTCCCGTCGAGGCCATATGGGTTAACCCAGTTCCGATTCTCTGGTACAAACCATGTATTATGTCACAGAGACATACCAAGATGATCATCATTCCTCCAGGCAGGGACTGAACGAGAGATTTCTTAACCCTCAACACTGCCCACAGCGACAGAGGATGTACCACGCACGCTCTCAGGAGTCGACAGGCGGGTATCAGGATGATAAATGTAAAGCTCAATGAGCGTGAAGCTGATGAGATCTAAACCGACGGGTTGGCTGACCAACACTGGGAATGAAGTCACTAGTGGCCTGGTGAGAAATAACAGGATTTGCAAAACCAGGAAAAGAAACGTCCACCTCCAGGACGGTGCATCACCAACGCAAGGCAGTCACTGTGGTCACAATACCACAAACACACACACACACACACTGAATACCGTTAGCGATGATAAAAATGTTTCGCATTTTATAAAATAACGATTTTGCTAATCATACATAACAGCCAATCATTACAGGACCGAAATAATCAAGTTATCACTGCCATCATTTTCACGGCAACAGTATCCACGTGAGCACTGGCCCACGTCCCGTCCCATGGTGTTAGTGGCAAATGACGTAGCCCACAGAGTTAACAGGGTGAACGATACTGACCAGTATCAAATGAAGTCCACAGAAGATATCAACAATATAATTAAGAGATAATACCAACACTAACGAAGACTACCTCTGGGCAAGCAAAGCAAATGGTGTATCTGGTTAAAGGAAGTATAAGGGAAGAGGTGATCGGTGCAGGGATTGTGTTTCACCGCAAGATTAAGGCTCGTGTCCATAACAAGTGTAGGTTGTATCAACAAGATCTGGGTACTGGCATCCATGACGAGCAGGTGTTGTGCCAACAAGGCTAAGGCTTGGCTACTTGTATCCATGACAAGCAAGACTGTAACATGAGCCAAAAGGAAGTATCGTCTCTGGTGAAGATGATGGTCAAAGTCGTGATCATCGTTTCCAGGAAGGCAACTGAGGATACGGGGGAATGTGGCAACTTGCATGTTCCCGCAGCCAACTTAGCACGACTGGTAAAGTTCCCCATCCAAAAAAAAAATATATATCAAGGTGATGTTCCCCAGCCGGAAAAAAAAAAAAAACTCACTGCACGCTCAACTGTGGATGGTCTCAGGCTTAAGAAGCTGGACTCAACAATCTTATTTACAAAGTTGATCTTACCAGGAGTGTATACGTATATTCGGAGAACTACGGTACTTTTTTTTTAATGGCATGTCCCGAGAGAGGAGGTGTAGCACTCACTACCTGACACATCAGCCCCTCGGGACGTAAAACGAAAAATGAGATAAAACAGTACCTGAGTGAGAGTGGCATGGGGGGCTGGCTAGTAGTGGTCGTACCCATCCACATCAGGTCGGGGCAAGTGGCCTTCGCGTAGAACACGCCAGACGCCCACTAAGCCTCCTCCCCCAACCACACCACCGCCACCAGCCCCAGCCTACCCTTCGCCGCCATGCAATTGACAAAAAAAATCATTTGATCATTTTGATAGTGACCGATTAACTCAGACACCGACGTGAGCACCATTATCTGGAGGGACGGGTCTCTTCTCTCCTCCCCCAGAACAGGAATCGTGTTCATCTACTAACCATCCAGATATCTGTTGACAATGACATACAACCCTCCAGGCCTCTCCTTCAAGAGCTCGTGTCATATATATACTCTAGGGTGGCACGATCAAACCGTGTGGTGGAATCGAGTATCTGAATCACCACCACATAGCCCCCAGGGTAGTACCGTCAGAACCCTGGGACCAACCCACGGACCATCATAACGTAGTCATCCCCGGTAACATGTTGGGCTTCCGTTCACGAACCCATTCTCTCGTTATCGTCCATTCCGTCAAGCCGGGTATCAAAGTCTCGAGGATCGTCATCCGGGCGCGTCATCAACGGTTGGTCCTCAAGGTCAGTGAGCCCGGGGTTAGGCAGCTCACTAACCCCGAAGCTGGTATCTGGGTCACATTCCACCCCTCATCAGTGACGTCACTCCCCTACAATCACCAGTATCATACGTACACAAGTTCCTTTCCTCACTCGCCGCCAGTGGCCAATACAAGAGGACCTGAGGCCAGCCGAGTTCCAGGAACCATCATATCCGTGGCGGCGTGCCATCAACTGAAGGTGGTGGCCCTGTACACGTCCTACCCCCAACAGTTGCTAAACCTACAGTACAAGCCAAACAAATTACTGATGTGTATTCATTTCCTAAGGTGAATGAGAAGTCTCAAGTTTCTCAGAACTAACATGTTCCCGACGACACTGATATTCTCTCTGGATATATGAATATTAAACAAGACATGGCAGATACGGCGACACGCTCCGTCTGGGCAACCCATTTATAATCACAAAACTCACGTCTCATGCTTTCCTACACTCAGGCTTCACTGGATACAGTAGACAAGAGATCTAAGATGCATTCTTCACGGATTTCTGGCTCATGTGTGTATCATAATATTCGACGAGTCCTTCTACAAGAAAGATGATCATAAAAGAAAAAGAAAAAAAAATTCTCTTAAAAACGGAATAAACAGGTTATTTGCCAGTCATTCCACCAAGCTACCTCTGCCAAACTGTTCCACTGATGGGTATAATCACATCAGTTTTAATCGTCGTAGTTTCCATGGCTTTAGTCACCCGATTCGTGGCTAGATTAATATTTCGAACAAAACATTGATTTTTTAAAGGTAGAGAATTTTTAAATCAAGAACAGGTCGGAATATGGTCATCAAGAGCAGGTAGGTATATAGTCGTCATATGACTCTCCTGTTCTATTTACAGAATGAGCGTTATAACTAACGTCAGCAGCTGGAGTGATGTTGACTTCGTTACAAAGATACGAGTGTTAACTCTCATCTCAACTCCCCAGCAGGTATAAAAGACGTACCAAACCGTAAGCGCTCTTCTCAGTATATATGTGCAGGTAACAATGGCACCCACGTGCGAGGAGGAGAGTGGAGGCGTGCGGGAACAGTTAGTGGTGCAGCAGGAGGCGCTCCTGTGCCGCCAGCCATCCTGACACGGAGGGTGGGAGGGAGATGGTTCCCGTTATCAGTTGAATACGCTATTTCCCCGAGCCAATGCGACCTAAATCTAATCTCGGCTGATTGTCATCCCTTGTACATTAATCAATTACACCAGACGTTATGTTATAAAGATTTATGAGAGGTTCATCTATTTTCTTTTTAACTCTTGCGAAACCCGAGGGGGGCTTCGTCGAAACATTCTGACAAGTGTTCATGCAAGGGTCGGGAGCTGGAAATGCGAAGCCTGACAACCCATGAAGATGAGAATGAACCTCACGAACGTCTGCGGCTCCGTTGATCACTTGTCTGAACCTCATCATCACGCACTGTTGATCCGTCCCGCAGACATGTGACGTATCACTGTCTGATTCTAACCCCGACGACTCCTGAACCATAGTTCCGGTACTGTTTCATATGATGATACGAAACGAGGATTCTCGAGGCTTTTAGCATCAACAAACACGGGCGAGTGGTGGTACAACCATGAGATTGATTGGGTGACGAGACACAAATATTGTGACAGTGGTAACATAACTGTGTGTGACTGGTGATACGACAATGTATGTGAAGCATGACAACAGCGTGTGTATGATGACACATGCATCATGTACATAATGACAAGACAGTGTGGATGGTGACAATTTTGTCTGTGGAGGCTGAAACACAAATCACCAATATACAGTACGTGCATGGTGACAACATGCAGTGGGGACGTGGCACCAGGTGTAGTGCCGTCTCTAGGTGACCTTCAACCGTAAGGTCAGGTAACTACCGGAAATGTACCAGTTGTCTTGTAACTTTCACTTTCAAAGTATTTACGTACGTACGGCAGAAGTGTGGTCGTGTCATTTCATGCCCAACCTGTACGGCGACAGTGTTTCCTAGGTGTGTGTGTGTCGCCACCCGCCTGTACCAGCTGGGGAGGTCATTACTTCATACACAAGAAAATCTTTAAAAAAAAAAAATTATTATATCAGGAATGAAAAAATATGAGAAGAGGGCGGGCAAGTCCTGTGGCCGAAATACAGGGAATACGGCAAAAGACATGTGATTAACGAGCAATTCGTTGCGACCCTTGCGTATGATGGGTGGAACTTTGGCCTGACCCATAGGGGTCGTAAAAGGTCACACTATTAAGAGCAAGGGTCGTGCCGTCGTGCTCAAAGGGTTAACGCAACGAGTTTTCGATCTTGAATGAAATCATTTCCTTGCTAAACTCTCACATGGGGTTGAGGAAAAAAATACCCCAGGCTGCAGTGATCAACTTCATTGTAGCCACACTCAAGAAATGTCCATTGTGACCACACAATGTCAAACAACTGTGCACTAAAACCACAGACTGTTAAACAAGTGTTCGCTACCACCACACATTCAATTGTTCACAGCAACCACAGTCTAACAACTAACAACTGTTCACTACAACAAAGTTTAACAATTATTCACAACGACTACACACTGTTAAGCAGCTGTGCACTAGGACTAATTAAACAACTGTTCATCACGGCTATACAGTGTTAAACAACTGTTCATTACGACCACATACTCAATAAAAAAAACTATACATTGCAACACATTCTGGCATACGGCTATTCAGTACCACAACACCCATCAAAGATGAACTTTACTACGACTAAATACTGTCACAATCAATTGTCTACGACCTACCATCCATGTACTGTAACAGTAAAGAGCTGCTACAACGACCATACAGTGTTAAACAACTGCCACAGCACAGTCAACCTGTCCTCTGCTAGTGCATACATTCAAACAACAGTCCCCGGACACCTGAACACAGGCCAAGATCTGCCACCGAAGACAATGGCCAGGACCCGTCCAGCAACATCAACCATTGGCTAAAATTCGGCCTTTAAGACTCTGGTAATAGATTATGAAAACGGCGCGAAATTTTCATCAACAGGAACAAAAGAAAGCCATATGAAAATGAGTAAAAACCTACAGAATATCCCGAGACCACTTTTTACCTAAAACAAAAAGACAAAACTTCACCCCATAATTAAAATGCATATCAGATTGATTAAACTTTCAGTATGATGAACAAAAAATCCTTTAACCCAGCAAGGAGTCCGTGTAATTGAGGTAAAAAAAATATTAAAGTTATGATAAGCAGAGGCTCTGACTCACAGTTCGTGAAGAAGCCGTCCCTCATGAAGCCCATCGTGACGTCGGCAGTGGCCACAGGATCCTGCCTCGGTGAGGTTGAAGGTGTGGACGGTGTGACCACAAGGATCCTCCCTTAATGAATTGGAGGTATCGCTGGCGGTGGCCACAGGAACCTCACTCAATGAGGATGGGGGCACTGGCGGTACGGCCGCAGGATCGTGCCTCACTAGTGATGCCCTTAACACGCCGCTCACACACAACACTAATCCTCACTTGCCTCTTGATTAACACTAGTGCATCTTCGTATCTTCTTTTTTCTACAAGTATGTCTCAGTCAACTTCTATAAGTCACAAATATTGCTACCTGCTGTCTACAAGTACTGTATATAGAGACAACTTGTACTAGGTCTCCCAAGCCTTCCAAAGACAAAGTACTACCAAACCTGTTTTCTAGGTAGTTGTGTGTTTCTTTAAACGGAGATAATTGCTTCATATACTGCCAGTCGGTACATATACACGATCCTCTTTTGAGTCGGAATGCGCGTTAATAACCGCGAAAACATACTAACTTCCCAAATGGAAGCCAATCTAACGGGACCAAAGCCACACACAGTAAAAATGAAAAGAATATAAGTATGAAGTTCTCACAGACCATCCGGCCAAACAAGTCATCGTGAAATACAGATAAACCCGAAAACGATTAGAAAAAAGAAAGGAAGAA
>JAUUDZ010451722.1:0-12606 GCA_032361705.1 Panulirus versicolor
TATGTGATGTGAAGAGGTTTTTAGAAACATCCAGACATAAGCATTGTTTGCACTATTTTACAATGCATGGCAGATGATTGTTTGAACAATGTACATTGTAATGTAGTTAGGTACGTGATGATGTAAACTACAAGAGAAATGAACAGACATTGAAAGAATTGTAGGGATAGAGGTATTTCAAAAGAGTATGTTAAAGGAATGAGTGTGGAATGTATATGATGGAAAAGCTCTGCTTATTAGAGTATATAGGGTTGCCAATGTTTATTATCATGGCATGAATTCATTTAAGTGTTTAAAAAACAGAGAAGTGCATTATGGTAGTTAAGGGCCCCTTATTTAGTGTGCATATTGAAATATTTAGAAGTGCATATGATATTATTTAAGGATTCCTTGTTAATTTTACACACTGGACATGTATAATGAGGATGTATGAGTGAAGTGAAGGGCTGCTTGCTTTTCATCCATCCAATGTGTAATGGGAGAGTTAAAGAAAATAAGTAGGTTAATAGACTGGTTATCTTTAATGCATCTCATTATTTCCCTAACATTTATTTTTTGTGCATATAGGTTGGTAAATTGTAGGTTCAAGTTTAGAAGCTTGTTCATGTGAAAAAATGTTTGAATTTATCTTATGTTTATGTTCAAAAGGTATATAAACTAGAATATTCATATGCATTGTGTTATATTTTAGGCACCATTAACCTACCTAAAGACAGATATTGCAGAGTTATTTTGTGTGAAAAATTGTAATAGTTTTTTATGCATATTTCAGCATTTCTTGATTTATGTGTAGAAGGTAAAGGGCACTTCATTGATTTTAAATTTTCTTGCAGGTTGGTTATTCAAGTTGGAATTGACTGTTCCTTCAGAATTAGAAGAGTTAATGGATGAAGAAGCATATGAGAAGTTCTTGAAGGAGAATGAAGAGTAGTGTTGGGGTTGATAAGAGATACGTTGGCAGGTGACACACTCGTAACCCAACCAACCCTCAAGTTTTATGTTGCTCACCTAAGTATTTGTGTTTTACCAGACCTCCCATGGTGCACTTTTGTGTGCCACATTCCCCGTTACGAAACCAATGAGTAACTGTTGGATAATATGCCATACTCCCGAGTTTGGTGTGGAGTCCAGTACCTCCTCCATGGCTGAAAGGGTTTACTGTGTTAATCCTGCAGCCAGGATCTGTGCTTATTCCAAACAACAGGTAAAGTGAGATACTTGGGAATTGTATTTTTAGAATTGCTGCATATCAGTTGACTGTACAAAGCCAACTTAATAATATCATGATGTGCAACTGTGTGTGTTCAGGAAGCTAAGTTTTTAAAGTGTTCAGTCCACTCAGGAGGTAAAGAGGGATCCTGTTGGCAGTTACTGCAACCCATTCTTACTGCTCACACAGATTTAGACATTAGATATGGTAACATTCACCTTTAGCCATCTTTAATTCTAATTTTTATCGTTTCTGTTGAATACATAGTCATCCAGACTTGTTTATATTAGTAGATCCTATATTTGCTATGATATTTCTTTTCAAATTTGAATTTCATTTTCATTCGAACTTCAATATGATGGTATGGTGCAAGTGAACTTGAAGATGGCGGTATGGTGCTAGTATTTTATAGCTCTTCAAGACTTGATTTGGAAATGCTGCTGGTTCTACTGATTACATGATGATTGCGCATAATTTACACTAAACTATGAAGTATTTTTGTACAAAGTGTACTGAAAAGTAGTTAGAATGGGAGGCCATTGTAGATTGTATATAGTTGTACACTGCATTTGAGATGTTGCTACCCCTCACACTTTATGAGTAGTGTCTGGCATTATGGTATGAGTCCATTTTGTAAGGAAATTTTATTTTTATTCACTTGTCACAGTAAAGACAACAGCAGTTTGTGCCATTACAGGTGTCAGGCTATTTTTGTATCACTGATATTATTTGAATGTCAGTGAACTGGCAGCTGAATTGACAGGTGTTATTTAAGTGGAACACAATGCTGTAATATTTTTGTCCATTTCTGTATGAAACTGAACATTAAACAGTTGTAGATAATCCTTTATACCATTATCACCTGGGGTTATTAGGATATATGTACTGATAACTTGCAGATGTGAGTGGTTCAGGTGCTGTCAGCTTGGGATATGCAACTGCTGTACAGTTCAACTCGCTTTAGGTTCGGCTTTTTGGTTTTTAAAGGATTCCTTTTACGTCTTTGTTGTAGATAAATGAAACAAGCTCAAATTTGTCACTTTTTATTAGGTTATTGACTTACAATATCGTGGATTCTTTTTCCAGGCTGAGATAGATGTTTATCACCAAGATGTTGCTTTTGGGTTGTGTGTGTTGCTGCATATTTTTAAGCATGTACGTTACTCTTACTTTCCAATGGGAAAATTCCAGTGTTGTGTCTCTATGTGCCCATTTTGGTGCTTGTTTCGTTATGTCGTGTTAATGACGTGATGTCATTGTGTAAATGATAAAGTACTTACTGGTTGTTAACTATTCTTTGTTTCTAGTTTTTGTTACATATCATTTGTGGGGGAATTTAGAAGTAGTATCCCCTTGGTTTGGTATAAACACTCAATGACTTTTGATGACCTGGCTCAATAGTGTGTATTAGAGGAACTAATCTACAACGCTGCAGCTCCATGTACAGTTAATTGATAAGATATGATGCACCTCTTACCTGTGAATGTTTGTGGCGAGTTGTAATTGTTGTCATGGCTTTATGTTTTGGGATGATAACTTTTATTACAATTATTTAATTCTTTAAGGTATTTGTTATATTTGTTTATTAACATTATATGTTTATAAAAAAGTAGATATACAAAATAGTTTTTGATTATTCATGAGGATTGAATGTTGTATGCTGTTCATGTTAGTTGATTTCAGCTCATATTCATTTGGACCATCTTCACAATGCTTATTCTGTTACACCATCATGTGTTGAATTGTACATCAGTGATGGGGTGTATTTTTGATTAGCATTTACTAACGTAAAGACATAGCACAAGATTTTTTTTCATTGTCAATTATTTTTGTGTTCATTGTAGCAGAATAAGCATAGGAAAATATGATTCAGCCATTCCAAATAAGTGTGGTGTGTAGCCATCACAGTCTTACCTTTTAGGGCGTGAAAATGGTCATTCTTAACACTGCATGTGACCTAGACTTGAAGTTAACTGGTTAGGATTGGCTATAGGCTTCCTCCTTAACCCATATTTTTAATTTCATTCAGTTGTTGTCCGCTGGTGTGAAGTATTATATAACTGCTATTTAACTCGTATTTTTTTGACTTCACAAGTGGCAATGTGGAAAAATGCTTTGAAATGAGCTTTTCTGCAAATAGTAGATGGAAAAATGCTTTGATACATGAGATTTTCTGCAAATAGTAAAAGCAATCAGACATTACTTCCTTCACACAAATAGAATTTATTTCATGCTTGTAAGCTGTTTCCTGTGTTAGTGTGGTAGCATCAGGAATATACAAAAACATGGCACTCATTTTCTTACAAGTAGATATTGATATCTAACGAAAAGATCAAGCAGCTGAGGTAATACTGATAAAGTAACTACATAGACAAATAGTGGGTTGACTCAAGTTTTGAAGTGATTTCTAAAAATCATTAAATCATCTTTGCACAGATTACCGATCTTGCCTTTTTAAATCTTAAGTTACTGGGTTAGACTAGACATCTAACATACATCACATGTCCATCATCCATTGTATATTTTCACATTTCCATCTAGCTTTCTCTCTCGTATTCAGTACTTGACTGTGGTGAAAACTTAGCCTGTGACTGGAATCTTTTATACCTCCTATGATAATAGATATGTGGCAGGAGGAGTATAAGTAGCAGGTGCAAAAATTATGGTAAAGGAGTACTGTGTTTGAGCCAGTTTCATGTTGAGGAACATGAAGAGATATGCTAAGATATTCAGGCTTGAAAGGTCTGCAGGAGTCATCTCGAGATATGTAAGGTATAGATAGAAAGTCATTGAGTGTGAAGGCATTGTTGAAATTTAAGAATGAGAGTTCAACAGGAATAGCTGCAGTTAGAAGTAGCCAACATTAGGGAGGAGTATTAAGTAGAAGTAGCCAGTAGGAACATTAGATGGGAGTCTTTGCAAACACTGCACTAGAGTTGCCATCTGCCAGTGGCTTTTTAAGGGTGAGGCACTAAAGACTAAGAAGCGGCACTTCAGTTCATTAATTATGGGGACTATTGCCGTGGCCACCCCCTTTAGGGAGTTCCAGAAGGGAACAGGTGTCAGAGATGTAGAGATAGAAGTAGCCATATACTTAGCTTCACATGAAAGGTTGTGCTGGGAATTAACTTGTTCTTTGAATAAGGGCAGCTCATCACAGTGTCCCATTGTTAGTGTCAAGGCTATACTTGGAGTAATTGGGAACATTACAGCATTAACTTGTCAAGATATGCATTCCTACGGTATTAGCTGTTAATGTAGCAAATAGTTCTGTATTATCAATGAGTCCTGCAGTATTTCTCCCCAGCAACTGGTGTTTGTGATGTAGAATTGTAATGTAGACTTCCAACATGTTTGCTATGAATCATGAAGTAATAGATAATAAGACACAGGTGACAATAACAAAATGGATAAATTATTGAAAGACTTTTAATACTTTGACTAGGTGTTCACAGGCAAAACATGCACCTACAACTTGTTTAAGTAGTGACATCTCGTGTCTTTATAAAAAAATACATAAATTTATTTGAAAAATGCAACAGGACATAACAAATATAGCATTTGATTTACTTCACATAATTTAACTAGCTAAAGAAAAGAAACATTTGGAAAATTTTTTGTATGAATGGGAGATTCACATCTAATTTGATGTGTCAAGGAACAACCAAACAGGAATGTAACATGCCCAGCTGTAATTGACATTTCTGGTTATGATGACAGTATATGCAGTTCTTTCATCATTCCTATATGTAAGATTACAATAGCAGATCCGATGTGAATGACCCATTCAATCAAGCGTTTTCAAATACAACTTGTCTAATCACAGATTTGATATAAAAACATCTATGTTACAGGGATGACTGACGTACACGTTAGGGTAAATCTGGTCTGATATGGCTCAATTACAAATGCCCGGAATTGTTTCATCTCAACCAATATCATGAATGTTGTGAAATGCAATGTTTGTCCTTAGTTATTACAGTTGAAGATTGCTACTGGTTACCTTTAAGGGCTTAAAGCATGATGACCCATAGCTGGGTGTTCTGTCACAGCTTCTTAGAAATACATATTTACACCAAATACACCAGTTCCTGCAACTTGAAGCAGGATGATCTGTGTAGAACATCCAAAAGTGAAGTTTGGCCTTGCATCTCACAAAATTCTACGTACATAAATATTAAAATGCTGATTAAAAAAGAATAAATATATTATATATAACATATAAACAACATGTATATATTATGAACATCAACTATACCACTGTGGGAATATCTGTACACATAGTGCACAGACAGGTGTGCATACAATCTACATTCATACATCAAGTTCTTCACTCACTCAGTTCAGAAATTCAAAACCATTCCCACCACATGTAAACATTTTCTTGAAATTACCAAAAAGGCTATTGGTATTCTTACCCCAGTTCACAGAATTTATGCTAAGTCTTGTGTGAAGGAAAACTGAGACTAACACTCATACTTCATAGAGGAAAAGTATTTTAGCTCATTGTAATGAGACAGAAGTTAGGACATGACTGCTTTGACATGAGGAATAAAACTTAATATGCCAGCTTCAATAATACTTTTCAATCTTTTTTTTTTAAGTACTCATTTTGCTTTTGGCATTCGTGTAGCAATGAGACCTGGGGCATTATATTTTTTCGAGAGTGATGTAACTTGTCTTAGATTAAACATTTGTCTGTGTTATTGCCACATATCAGGGACGTGGCACATGGGTCATGTGCAGTCATGATGTGAACATATCAGTCCATTTTAATGTTCACTTCTTTGTGTAAAGTATTACCAACTAATCAGGAAAGATCTTTGTGCAGTCTTAGCTTCATACCCTTTTAGGTATCTAAAGACTGCAAGAAAAAGAAATTTGTACTTCAAAGTCCTAAAAAATTTCTCAATTTTTTTATAAAAACAGCAAAATGCTTTACTGGAAGTAATATTTCTTCTTGTAAATGTAACATTCTTTTTTTCTGATGTTTGTTTTCATCAGAAAGTTCTGGAGTTATTTTCTGGAGCTTTTTTAAATCTGATCTGGTAGCAGTTGTGGTGTCTACGGAGGTCCTGTGTGGTACTCGTCCATCTGCATCTTTCCCCGTGTTGGTTGACCAGTGTTACCCACTTGAGGATTTGCTTGTAGCTCCTCTTGGGTCTGCAAAGCTCTGTAGAATCAATACACGTAGTAGTGAATATGTCGATTGCTCCCTCAAGTTTAGAGCACACTTTGGATCCAGTCCAGGTAATGCTGGATGTGAGTGTAGACTCCCGGCTGACGTGGCTTGCCGCAGCTTTTACCCCAGGACACCAGCCCAAGCAGCATGTACGTTCCTGTTGTGCATAAATCAGAGTATGAGAATAGTAAAACATTTTCCTAATTTTCCAAAAGAAGGAACAGAGAAGGGGGCCAAGTGAGGATATTCCCTCTGAGGCCCAGTTCCCTGTTCTTAATGCTACCTCGTTAATGTGGGAAATGCAAATATGTATGAAAAAAGTAGAAAAATTTTTATCTGACAAGCTTTGTCGTATGCCACATTTCACATAAAAGTCATCAATACCATTGAAATAATAATGGATTTTTATACCTACAGACAACTAAATGGCATTTCTTTTTTCAGAAATGACTTTACCATAAAAAACTATTTTGCCTCAGAAGATTATAGTTTTGATAACGATTATAGATTTTATGAGCATGAAACTGTCAGGAAGGATGTTTGACCCTTGGGGAGATGTTCATTTTTCTGATTGGCTTTACAGATACAAATGCCATTAAGATGAGCTCCCAGTTTCACATTTAAACTCCAGAAAGTTCAAACTCACCATTGATATTACAGGCAAGAGGACCCCCTGAGTCCCCATTGCATGCATCCCTCTTCCCATCTAAGTGTCCAGCACAGATCATGCCTGGGGCATAGCCACGGGAGCCATGGAGCTACTTGCACTCACTGTCGGATAAAAGGATGACCTCAGTGCTGTGGAGCACCTGCGACTTTGAATAGTAGTTGTCAGCTGTGGAAGGAGAAGCTAGTTATAGTAATTTACTAATGAGCAGATTGAGGCATGTTCTTCAGGGGAAACTTTTTGCATACTTAGGAAGAAGCTGCATATGTATACCTGTGGAGGAGTAGGTGTATGTCCTTGAGTGAAAGAGATATATATGGGTGTTTGGGTGTACTTTTGAGAAGTGGACACACACAATTTGTGTGGAGGAGTACCTACCTACTTACGTACATAAGAGTACTTACAAAAAGATTTTACCTTTACGTAGGGATTGCATGAAGCACTCACATTGAGGGGTGGCTATGTATGGAGGTATTTAGTATGTTTTTAAGGAATAAATGTGTAAACCAAGGAAAGCTTAAGATGTATGGACATTAATCAGAGATAGTGTTAAAAAAACGGATTAAAATGACATATTGGAGCATGTGTAGACAAGAGATAGGATCATATTATAAAGGCTAAAGCTAAGAACATGAAGATACAAGAGACCAGAACATTTACTGGAAAGTAGAGAAAGTTCATGAGGAGATAGATTAAAACATCAGTGCTTTCAACAGATTTTGCCATTGACAGAGTAATGTATAGCACTCATCATAGAACTTGTTTGTTTAATGGCTAGAAAAAGATTGGAACATGAGGAAATAAGGTAGATTCTGAACAGGAATACGTATGAATGGGGCGAGTCAAGAGTATGAAGTAAGTCTAAGTAAAAAAAAAATAAATATAGAGTTAAAAAAAGATCAGAACATGAGTGGGAGATTAGGTCATGAGTGTAATATATGAGGTAGGTATGCTATGTTTATGAATTAGAAGTGATCGAGGAACTTGAGGTAGTGTTATACAATTAATTAGAGTGTGAGGAAAAGATAGCAGTTTTGAATAAGTGTTAAGAAAGCTGATACTCACGGTCAGTAAGGCCCCAGCCTGACACCTGACACTTGGTGCCTGGGGTGTAGGAAGTACCAGGAGAGGGTAGGCAGGCAGGTGACACAAACCTCGACATTTGGAAGCCCTTGCCTCGCTGAGCCTTCACCTTGACCACAGCCACATCGTTGTTATAGGCCCCACCTGCAAGAGAGATTTCGGTTAAATCCTTTGTGATGAATCAAACTGACATCAGTCAGCACACAAACTGGAGATATTTTTGGATGTTAAAATCACATCAACTTGATTAATTTTTCTTTCTGAATGAGAACTGAAAATAATTTCATTAAGCATCTTAACAGGGTCTTTTCACCTAATGCATGAGGGACACAGTAGAAATTCTAACATTAGCACAGATTCATTAATCATGTACAGTTGAATTACACAGCATTTCTTGTTCCAGTTTGTTCAGCACCTTCCTCATGATGTAGTACAAAGTCTCCAACACCTGTGTTACCCTCTCACACGCTCCTCCGGTCAACAGAATGCTTTTTCCACTTAGTTTCCTGTACTCTACAGTGATGAAACCGAGATTTCACTTTGATTAATACTCAGCTTTAAAATGGGTTTGAGGAAGATGTTTCCTGACCAGGGTACGAGACCAAACATAACCTCTAATGATATATTTTTTTTTAAGAAATATAACTATTCAAGAGTTTAAAATTCACAACCCTACTATTGTCGAGAAGTGATCTACTTACTGAGCCATTGGGTACTTTTGTAAACTCTTGTATAATGCATAGTTTTGGAGTTCTAAAGGATCATAATAGATATAGTTTTTTCAGTGCTGCCTCACCCTGTTGGGGATCCAGTCTACCCAGTTCCCCACCACTCACCAACTGCGAAGAAGGGATGCATGGTCCAGTCCTCAATCTCAAACATTTGCTCATCCTGATCCTGCTGGCCCAAGTTGTGGTCCCCAACCTGTAGGAAACAAAGGTATCATTTGCATGTTGTCAAGATGGTAATGATATTAGTCATCACTATACCTCACATACCCTATCGTCACATCCACTTTGTGTCGTACACAGTACCATGCAGTGACACTTGCTTTTATATTACCAAATGCTCGGTCAAGCAGTCACTTTCAACAGTGACAGTCTGAACCACAGGCAATGAGCCATGCGCTCAAGAATACCTGTTCCTGAGTATGTTCGGTTAGTAGTGGCGAGTATCAGTTGATGAATGAGACAAACTCAACCCACCGACCACATAATTAGTAAAGAGGCTCACCCTTCATAAGGAAGACAATGGATACACTGAATAAATATCTTTACAGAGACACAAACAGAAATATGCAGCTCCTTGTATGGCATTCTTGGCCTACAAAGGATTAAATTGACCAAAAGAATTTACATAGGGTCTACACATTCATCATTTCTGCAACCCCCTCTAATTGGACACACCCATGCTTTATTCTCCCTTGAATTGCCAACTTTGGCTCTGGGCACCAAAATGCTCCTCAGAGCCTGACCTTACAGAGTACGAGACAACAAAGACAAGCGTCTCAAGCTCAGTAAGTTACAATTGCCACTCTGACCATTCCCATAACTACAGGCATCTGTTACCTCCCACACGCAGGACAGATAATGATAAGAGTTCAACCATCGTAAAGTAACATCACTTCGGAAGAGTATACCATAGCCACTCACTCTGTACGTTTTAATACACAAATGTTTTATCTTATTTTTTTGTACTGGAAGAAATCTAGTAGAATTGTAGTAATGATGTTAGAAAAAAGTAATAAGATCATATGGCACCTTGTGAAAGTGACAGAAACAGAATACTTATTGTTGATAAAATAGAACAAGATATATTGCCAATACAGAGGATCAACACAAACTGGAAGAACTTTAGGACAACAAGCAGGGAAAAGTAGCATATCAGTACTAGAACATTACAGCAGCCTAAAACAACGCATGAAAATGAAGATATCAGCACCATAACAGATAGGACACAAGACAGCACCATAACACAGGTACATCTCAGTCATAATCCAGAGAAAGATTATATCATGAATTAGTAATACAGAAGAATTTGCATATTTGCTGTAATATGAGATAAGAAGATTTTTAGGGATTGGAATAAGTAGTTGTAGTTGTAGTGGTAGAGACTGAGGCGGTAGATGTCGAAGTAGAGAGAGACAACTTGAAACAGTAAGTGTAATGTTAGAATGACCTTGAAGCTGTAGATGTAATGATGGTGACCATACGGCAGTAGTTATGGTGGTAGAAAGAAGACGTACCTTGAGTCTGTAGTCATGTCGGGAAAGGCCAGGCCGCTGGAGACAGTGGGCTGCGGTGAGGACATGGTTGTCTGAGATAATGGCGCCACCACAGTGATGAGAGAAGCCTTCATCTCGCTTGTACATCTCTATCTCCACCTGGAGAAGACGACACTCATATACCCATGGCTTTACTGGGGACCTGCCTTATGATGACAAGCTCGTGCACACAACAGCTTGTCAGAACTGTGGGGTTCTAGTGAAATGAGGGTTCTGGTGACAAGTAATGATGGAGGTTAAGATGCTGATTGGTGTCAGGTGGTCCAAGGGTTGTGCGAGGTAGTGATGAGAGGCAGGGTCATACTGTGTGTCCACTGACATGACTGGATACTTGATTTGTCTGATGAGCCATGATATGTGACCCTAACTAGGGATGAGGCTGATTGAGGTATGTTTAGGGATTCAGTGAGGAGGGATGTGATCTGGTTGATTCTGTCAAGTGTTTGGTGGACACCTGCTGGTTCTGAGGGGGTTTCGTGGGTGTTGATGAGCTCTGGTTGGTCTTGTACAGTTCTGACGATAATCAGTGGGAGGTGAGGGGGTCCTGGCGGGTATTGGGGAACTCGAGTAAGTGTTAGGTGGGTTATGTTTGTGTCTCGTGGTTGTGATGTGTGTGTTAACGATTGTATTGACCAGTTGTGATAATTACCTGCCATGGGTTGGCCCCGTAGGAGGCAGCAGCCCCACCCACGATCCTGGGCGTTACGACTCGTCCGCACGAGTGATGTATCTTTGTGGCCACCTTGCTACTGTCCCGCTGCTGGTGCTGGCTAGGTGCCTCAGACCCCGCCACCTCCAGCGTCGACGGGAACTTGGGGAAGCCTCCATGACGGAACTCAGCCCGACGTGCCGCCGTACCTGTCAATACCAGGATATTATTCCCTCGCTCGTCGTAGTCGTTGTGTTACGTCATCGGCACAGATTAGTGTCGTGATGTACGCTTGGCCCACATTCCCCACCACAAACAGGACGTCATTAATCCTCCGCGTCCGTGTAAATCTCCCATATACATTATCAAGATCTATGTACACTATAAAGTTGCCCGAGGGTGGGTCAGTGCAGGAGGTCAGCTGGCCAGCCACATGGTCAAGCCTACCTCGGCCACGTGACTATGTTTACAAACACAGCTGGACCGCCACCACCACCACCGCTGAGTGAAGGGGAAAGTAGCCGGCGCCCCACAGACCAGCACGCCCTCCATCTCCTCCATTTATATTTAGTTACGTGATGGTTTATTTCACGGTCAGTGGGACGATAGCTGGATGTGTGTCCGTGCGTGCACGTATGAAATGTTCCTGTCTACAGGAAGCCTCGCAAAATTCGGTACCAATCACCTTTTTGGGGGATAACGATTTATTATTTTTATTTTTAGCTTTATTAAGAAAAGAGAAGAATGAGGAAGGTGACACATCGTGGAGAGTACAAGTTTGTGGACGGTTCACCGGCGTGGAGGTCCCCGCTGGCCGGACGACGCCATCAGCTTTTGCTTTCCGCGGGACATTGGTGCACCCGCGAGATGGCGTTTGATGATAAGAGGTGAACTATGCCACAAACGAGTCGTAATGCGCAGTTATGTAGTCTCTCTCTCTCTCTCGCTCGCTCTATAGCGGGAAAAAATATAGTGTGTGTGTGCGGGATTGGCCGCGTTGTGGGGCCGTGGTTGGGTGGGTTCATCATGAGCTGGGCCAACATTCCCTGTCACCAGGAACCCGCCTCAACGAGAAAGGTTAGGTTAGCTGCGTCACACAACTCCTAAACTGTATTTACAACGATTCTAATACTTTCACGAGAGGAAAACCTCCATGATTAGATTCGTAAGACACAGTTCTCACGTTCCTAACACAGAGGATATTAATCCAAAACACGATCGGCAGTTTTTCAATTTGAAAATTTTCAATTTATGAGTAAAGAAATAAAGGCTTATAATATATGTCAGAATCTGAGCCTTTATAGATCCTACTGTGAGCGGAAGTGGCAAGTCTGATACATGTTAACAACACTGGTTGTAGACGAAAGAATATGTGGACAGAACTTGTTACAACCGCTTAGGTTATTGTTATAAGTTACTGGTAGGCTTCACCTAGTTCACCATCACATGTATATATATATATATATATATATATATCCGACGTAACAAGAAAATAGGTATAAAAATGTTTATATTAAAACTGTTAGTTTAT
>JAUUDZ010451733.1:0-12606 GCA_032361705.1 Panulirus versicolor
CAAGGAACTGATGAAGACCTGCTGCATTTGCTCACTTCCATTCTCTAGTGGTCATGTGCAATGCACCGAAACCAAAGCCCCTATCCACAACCAGGCCCCACGGGCCTTCCCATGGTTTCTCCCAGCTGCCTCACATGCCCTGGTTCAGTCCACAGACAGCACGTCAACCCCTTTATACTATATTGCTCCAAATGACTCAATTCCACATACATCTTTCATCTCCTGCACGTTCAGATCCCAACAGCTCAAAATATTTTTCACTTCATCCTTCCATCTCCAGTTTGGTCTTCTCCTTTTCCCCTCCACTTCTGACAAATACAGTGCATTCTCTTTATCAACCTCTCTTTGCTCATTCTCTCTGTATGTCCAAAGACTTTCAGCACACCCTCTTCAACTCATTTAACTACACTCATCTAATTAACACAACTCTCTCTTATCCTTCAATTCCTTACTTAATCAAGCCACCTCACAACACATACTGTCCTTAAACATTCCATTTCCAACACATGCACTCTCCTTTGCACATCTTTATCTATAGCTCATGACTCACATCCATAAATTATTGTTGTGACTACTATACTTTCAAACGTACCAATTTTTACCCTCAAGAAAATGAAGTCTCTTCCCACACATTCCTCAAAAATCCTAGAACCTTCACTCCCTCAAACCCTATGACTCACTCCCACTTCCATGGTTCCATTTGCTGCCATATCCTCACCTAGGTATTGAAAACAATCAACTTCTAAGCTTTCTCCACTCAAACTCACACCCTGATCAACCTATCACTCTGCCCTGCTAAACCTAATAACTTTGCTTTTATTTACATTTGCTCTTATCTTTCTCCAGTTGCATACTCTCCCAAGCACAGACACCAACTTATGCAGTTTCTCACTGAAATCCACTGTGCCCTCAGCAAACAACAACACACTCACTTCCCAGGCACCTCTCACCCCCTACAAACTGCATACCCGCCCCTCTCTCCAAGACCCTTACATTACCCTCCCTCCACCACATCCATGACCAAATTGAAGAGCTATGGTTACATTACACAACCCTGTTACATACTCACCTTCCTCTCTTGCACATATTCTTCAACACAAAGCAAACACCTGATCCACATAAAAACTCATCACTACTACTAAAACCTTTTCTCCCACACTAAATATTTGTAAAACCTTCCACAAGGCATCTCTATCAATCCAATTGTATGCTTTTTCGAGATCCATAAATATCACAAACATATCCTTTTGTTAATCTAAGTATTTCTTACACATTCTTCAAAGCAAACACCTGATCTACACATCCTCTATCACTCCTGAAACCATGCCATTCCACCCCAATCTGATGTGCTGTTTATGCCTTCACCCTCTCAATCACTACTCTCCCATACACCTCATCAGGTACATCCAACAACAAACTTATACCTTTCTAGTTTCTCTTGCCTTTAAACAAAGGAACTATACATGCATTCAACCAATCCTTAGCCACTTATTCATTATCCATCAATGCATGGAAAATCCTTCAAAACTAGCACTTACTTTCTGTTTGCTGAATGGCTGATACACCACTGTTAAAATGACAATGGCATACTGATCTATTCTTACAAGTAAATGTATAATGCACATCACAGATCAGTGCTATTTACAACAATGCACATGTACATACTGCAGCAAAACGTATATGTAATGTTAGAGTACAAAAGCATGGCAGATAACTCACCCTGATGGTCCCTAATACTGGTTCTTTGTAGGAAGCACCCAGAAGGTCCCTGCGAGAAGGAAAATAATTATCCACTAATTGATCTATTTATTGGATTACCGATGCAACACTACTATTACAACCCTTTACTACATGTCACTATCAAAACTCCACCACCACTCATCTCTACCACTCACTATCACTGCTCTTTATCACTATCAACTATTACCAATATTTTACCACTAACAATCACTGCCATTACTATTTACCAATACTATTACTAGTCAGTATCCCTACCCTTTACAATTACCAGCAGTGATACTATCTACCACCACAAGAGAGGACCACTTACCCCCGTTGTCACTACCCTTCACCATTACCATTACTACTCCTATCCTTTCCCTAAATACTTCATCACCATTGTCCTCCAATAATACTAGTAAATCCCATACCTTTCAACATTACCAGTTACTATCACTAACAGTCACAACCACTACTACTATCCATTACTGCAAATATTCTTAGCCAACAAGAACTTCCATTACCCCACTATCACAACCTGTCATTACACTACCTTAACCCACTATTTGTTATCACTACCGTAGCACAACCAGTGCTACAGAAGTACCCTTCACCATCAACTTAACTATTACTAATCCTTGCCACTCCACTTTGTCATACCCAGTCAATGTCACTACCATTACTGTACTCCCCACCATTACCAATAATTTGTAACACTATCCATCACAATCAACACCCTTCACTAATATTGCTTGCCATACATTGCAATGTTGGTTCCCTTTCCCTCTTTCTGTGGGTATCACTTTAGCATTTGCCCCTGAGAGCTGGCTGCTTGTATGCCCCCACCACTCACTCGTACATGCAATACTTGGCAAGCTGCTGTGTCACATGATTACTGTGTGGCTGTTGGTAACTCAAGGCTGGGCTGTTTAGATAACTGTTTCTTTCCCTACACCTCGAAGCTTTGGAACTCTATACCCCCTTAAGTCTTTCCCAATAGCTATAACCAGGCACATTTTAGAAGACAAATTTTTCACTTCCTCCAAAATTCGTAAATACTTTCTCTTGTCTCTTCATTTTCCCTTTCAATAACCTTTTATATTTCAATTAAGGCCTAGCACTGATGTGAATTTCTGTCCATGGCGGGACCCTTAAAAAAAAAATCCTAGACACTTATCCATGACAACAACAACCCCTTACTCACCATACAATATTAGCATCACGTATATCTGCTTGTCACAAACATAAAGACTTCTTTAGGGTGAGATGTTCTTCAATGAGACTGTACTTTTTTTCATCAGCAGGCATGATACAGCCTCACTGAAGGTAACTTTTCATTCATGGTGCAACCACAGGCCAGTAGAGTCTGGTAACACCCTTTCATTAAAATCAACTAAAACTATCATCTAATATCAGTACCATTTACTGCTGTCCGTCACAACCATTAATCCCACCAAAATCCTTAACTAAAACAACTATTCACCCCATTCCTTAACAAATGCCCTCCACAAGTCACACTATGACTAATGTTTACCCATATTACTCAGTAATAATCGTTATCACTGCCATTTACCACTACACCTCACAACTATTTTTCACTGCAATTGTCTTTAAACATTATTTTTCAAGGCAATCACCATTCACCAATACTCTCTGCCACAACCTTCCAACACAACCATTCCTTGCAATCTGCTCTCTAAAGTTTTTTCTTTTTCTTTTTAACTGGAATTATCCTCACATTATGATTAGCCGACATTAGTCTCCTTCACCACTTTCAATCAACACATCACAATTTTCATGAAAGCTACTATCCAATCTATACCCTATCGTTCTTCACTACTACCTGCAAGGGTTTCAGGAGGGTGAGTGACATCTGTGCAGTGAGCCAGCACTTCAGTGACTGTCAAGTCGCACTCCTTGACACAGTAGCTGTCTTTTCTTTCTGCCTCATCCACATGTGGACTACTGGCATTCTATCCACAAACATACGATTTCTCCTTGTCAAACATAACACTTAACAACACAACTCTGAATAGACAGCTCATTCTTCATAACTATTTTCCCAGTAATGAGCATTATGCTCTTGCCCTGCCTTTTGGGAAAATGGTAGGAGCAATAGAAAGAAGCAGTAGGTAGGAACATTTAGGTAGGAGCATTAATTAGAAACACTAGGTAGAAGAAGTAGGTAAGAATGTTAGACAAGAGCATTAGGTAAGAGCCTCTGCAAACACTGCACTATACTTGCCCTCTGCCAGTGACCTGAAGGCTAAGAAAAGGCACTGGAGTTCAGTAATTATGGAGACTCTATTGCCATGGCCACCCTATTGAGGGAGTTCCAGAGGGTTACAGGCATCAGAGATATAGATAGATAGACAGATACGACCCCTAGCAACTATCAGTCACTATGAACACAACCAATTATCCCTTATAATTCAACCCTTACCAACATTAGTCATCATAACTAATAATACTCAGTACTATCATCATCAGAAAATCATTTCAACAATACTAAAAAAACAAAAATTTTGCAAAATCATGGTGCCTGAGATAATCTGATATTTCATGCAGTATTATGAAATACCTGTAAAAAGTAAACTTTCATGGAGATGAGTAACATCTTCTAAAAAGCAAATCCCTAACATGCAAAGACAATATCAAGGATATCTGCTTTGAACGTTTTTACATTATTTAGTGCTGAACCATCTGTACACACCCAACAAACTACCATTACAACACACTCTGCAAACCATGATAAGTAATTCATCTATCTAGCAATGAAGTGCACACAGTCTCAGCATAAATGCACATATCCTCAACTTAAATCCAGTGTGCTAAATTAAACAGATGTTCCCACACCATTACAAGTATCTCTTAATTTTTGCTTTTCATAACTAATACCCTACAGCTTAAAAACGAGCTTTTAATCTCTCTTCAAACCGCTCATCTTTCAAATGCAATACCCATCCATTCCTTTGCATGGCCATCTGTATCATACAACACATCTGATCTAACACACCTCATCTCACTTTAGCCCTATGTTCTGCTTCCCCCCAATTTAGTCATGTACATACCAAACACATCTAATTCACCCTCCCTAAGTATATCAACAATGATGTCCCATTATATCAATATTTCCTATCACATTCCATTCAGCAATATGCTATAAAAAGAAAGATCCTGCCATAGGCACTTACAGACACACTGCAAACATCCAAAGCTAATTACATCTTTTGTGGGAACTACTTTCACAAAACTTTATAAACTTCAAGTCAACAGTCCCTAGCCCCAACCTTTATATCTATAACCTTTAAGTCAATGGTACATGGTATAATTCTTAAGACTGAAATAACACTCACTAATTCTGAACTTTCTAAGAAAAAGCCTTATTCATATTAAGATTTCTTTGGAGTTTCTTCACACACTGGTACAAAAGGGTATATGCCAGATGACAGTTACCTCGTCAGATGGAACAGGGAAAATATTATCAAAAACAAGATAAAGGAACATGAGCTTACTTGAAAGAACACAACTTCACTGGGTAAAGTGGACAATAAAAGTCAACTACTGGAATGAAACAGAATTACCATTAACTGTGAGATGCAACTAAATACATTTACAAAATTAAATGAAACAAAAAAGTAACCTAGTAGGATTAAATGAGGAATTGTTATAAAGTGGAATAAAACAAAGGCAAATATATAAAGGAGACTGCTTAAATAACTTCAAGAGATAGCACAACAAGAGCAGCTTTCTGATGGGATGAAAAAAGGAAAACAGTAATCTAGTGATATAAGTTAATGTTACTGGTGTATGGGAACAAGGAACAGTTGCCTGAAGGGATGAAACAAGCAACAGTTAAATAATGAAATGGAATAAGAAACAAATACCTTCTGAAATGGAGCTATGTAATATCACATGATGGATTTGATAAGAATGAGTTACCTTAGTAGGCTTAAATAGGAATAACTACAGATGAGCAAGGAAATGTCAATTAGTGAGACAAGAGTAATAAAAGGCCAGGGATGACACAAGAAAGAATTACCCAGTAATATGGAACATGGAACAGTTACCTAAGAGAACAGAACAAGGCAATGCTATATGTGGAATGTAATAAGGAACATTTACCTGGGAGGAGGAAATATGTGTAATATGTAAGATGATACAGGATTAATTAAATAATCATAATTATTTAAATGAAATAAAGAAAATCTACATGCTGGGATGAAAAAGGAACACTTATTCAGAAAGAAGGAATAAGAAAAGCAGTTCTTAAGGGATGACAAAGCAGTTAGTTAGTAAGTTAGAGCATTCAACAATTACTAATAAAGTGGCAAAAAGGACCTGAGGTGGTTGTCTTCTGGGATGAAACACTGAACAAGTTCTACCTACACAGCAGGATGGAAAAAGGAAGTTCCCCAGGTGGGATAAAACAAAGAACAATTACCTGGTGGGACAGAACATGAAAAAGTTACCTGGTGGGGCAGGACAAGGACCAGTTCCTTTGTGAGATGAAATAAGGAACAGGAGCAGTTATCTGGTGGGAAGAAACAAGGAAGAGTTACCTGATGGGATGAAAATAGGGATAATGGTCTGGTTGGACAGAGTAGGAAAAGTCTAATGGTAAGGTGAAATAGAAAAAAAAAATCAGAATAATTACATGATGGAGGAAAGGAGGGAATAATTCTGATGGGTTAGAAAAGAGAACTGTTAGCTACCTCATGGGACGATACAAAGGAAAGCTGTCTTATGGCATGGATATGTGAATAATTAACTACCCTGGGTAATGGACCAAGGAACTGTTATCTGGTGAGATGGAACATGGAACTGTTACCTAGAGATGGAATAAGAGCAGTTCCTTGGTAACATGGAAAAATAAAGATAAAAACATTACCTGTTGGAATGAAACAAGAACAGGTGCCTAGTCAGATGGAGAAATGAACAATCACTATGCATGACAGAGCAAGGAATTAGATTAGTTACCTGGTGGGATGAAGGTCAAGTATCAGGTGATGCCCCTCCACTCGGAACTCAAGGGTTAAATTAACCTTTTCAGCAGCCTAAGATAGAGAAGTTTTTCCATCAGGAAGTATCATCATGGCATGGGCTAAAAACTACTATAGTTATTTTGGATTATCAAATTTTAATCGAGTCCTTACTACTGATCTATGTCTTAAATCTTAACTGTTTATGAGTATGAGAACATGTTCATTAATGAAGTGTCATGCACTGAACTTTCTTCATAATAAATACATTAGGAGTAGATGCTTCAGATCATATAATAACTGAATGAATACCAAATTCAGATTTAAAAAGAATCTTGTAGATATTTGAAAATGCTTTATATACATTACTAGAGAGTCCTACATTTACTATGCATCTTCTGGCACCTATGTGTGTTGCTTCATAAAATAAACAAATGATGTGTTGCATTCTAGCCTATTTTTCAACACTACCATGCTATAAAATATGTATATGTACATAATATGAGTACTAGTGTATATGATATCATAAAGCAATCATTTACAATAGCATGTAAAACAATAACATGTAAAAAAAACATGAGAATTACTAAAACTAATATCACAAATAAAATTGTTTGTAAAGATCTATAATGGTATCCACTAGCCACAGCATCCTAAATTCACCTTGTGGATGTTGCCTGGGCCCCCATAAGGGACCCCAAAGTGTTAAGTTGAAGGTTAAGTCCTAAGTTAAACCTTTTTATGAGAAGCAAAATTCAGGAAAAATTCAGACACATGTTACAGGTCTTCTGGCTTTCAATTCTTTAAATACTTGGAAACTGTAAAAAAAATATTAATGAGTACCTGAATCAGAATTTTTTTGTGATCAAAGTTGAAGTTCAAAGTGTGACTCCTGATAAAACTATGGAAATAGTGACCCCTAAAGTGTCTGTTACAAAAAAGGTGAGAAAAAAAAATGAGATGCAGGAAAATAAGAAAATGGATAACCTACTAAAAACTGAACATAGTTCCAACACAATTCAGATCCATAGCTAATCAAATTGTCAAAGCAATTGCAGAAACACAAAGATAGGATGCAATGAATTGCAGCCAGACTCTGATGTTCATTCATAATTCAGTAGGATTGCTAACAGTTCTAAAATTTCCATTTATCAAAATTTTTGAGGCAAAGATTCTAATGGTCAATTCCAGCTCACAAACTTACCATATGCTGTTTACTGTTCCTGAGTGATTTCCATAAGATGATATCAAGCACAAAAAAAATCTATGGACTTAAAAATGTGAGACAGTGTGTCTATCATTTTCCATTCAGCAATGAAAGAGAAGGTGCACCTACCGAGTACTGATGCAAAAGACGAAGGTCTCCAATGGGTGGGTTTGTGAGAGGCAATCGGGGTGGATGAGTGACGATGGGGATGGTTGTTACATCAAGAGTTTCTGCTGCCCAGTACCATCCTAAATAGTTAACAATTTATGAGCAATTCATGAGCTAAAGGTGTATACATTTCTTCAAATACAGCAAGTTCATCAAGTTCCATGGAAACCTTCATAACACATGTACACTTAAGCATTATGTTGACAATGATCTTCAGCATACCTGATGTCTGTGATCCTTGTGGCTTTGCATTTTTAGCATCTGGTTCTAATCTCTCCACTGTGCTCTCCTTCATCTTCTCTTCTGTACCTTTTGTCTCTACAGCTTCCTTTTCCTTCTTCCCATCTTCTGCATGATCTCTCATCCTGTCTTTAATCTCCACCCCATCTTCATTCTTAAAATCTTTGCCTAACATAAGGTTCACCTTCTTTTCCTTCCATTCCTTCTCACATTTCCCTCCAGAATTTCTCTCTGGATGTTGCTGGCTAACATCCACTTGTAGCTCTTGATTGCTTTCCATAATATCGTGTGCAACATTTTCTATGAGAAGGTCAGACCCTCCACCTCCAGTAGAAACTACAAAGGGCTCTACAGCGAGCAAAGATGTCATTTGAAGACTAAAGCAAAGAAGTGTGACAGTCGATAACATCCTGGCTGATGCTCCTGTGAGTATTATGAATATTTGTTGCGACAGTATTGTGGCAAATGTTGCTTGTGATGCTTATCCAGTAAAATACTGTTTCCTCTTTGTGATTATCATGATTTAAAATATTTACTTTCAATAATTCAAATATGCAAATGAAATGTTTCCATTACATATATGTGTCTTTTTCAATGACATCTTTTCAACTTTACATATGGTTTTTCAATGATTTGGTAAAATCAGCTGGCTGAAAGAAGGTGCACACTTCACTAGGTAAAAGTTCTAGGTAATTCATACTGGGTTCGGCTGTGGCCCATAATGTGAATCAACTTAAGACAGAATCTAAGAAACCTGTGTAAGAAACAGATTAATAAGTTTGGGAAGAGTGCAGTTCAAGTTCAATGCAGTTATAAGAAAACTAGTTACAAAATTTGTTTAAGGATGACATTATAGTATCAAAAAACAATGCTCTTTATAACTGTGTAGACTTACTAGGCTGACAAAACAGCGAAACTTCTACTCGAAGTAAAATCTTTTCATAAGTTTAACACCGAGTATTCTGTAAATATACTATGAATACCTTTCCTTGGCCTTGTTGAGACAGGGTCCCGCAGATATACACAGGTATCATTCCTGGACTGCAGGTGTCACCAGGAAAACAGTCCACAACCAAAGCTTTTCGTACGTTTTACATGTCAATTTTTCGCGGTCGTTCCTTCAAGTACATATGAGCATCATATTAGTATTAGAATTCCTTTCCATGACACAGTGTATCGTGCATGTTGATGACTGCGGCTCTGCGTATCAGAGATGCATTTTCCTCGTGGACCCTGGATACGTTATGGCTAGTCAACAAGGTTACCTCCTCACAAATCACAACTTCTCCCCCACAGTAGTTCACGGTGCACGTAAACCAACTCATACTAGCATATGTTAACGTTGAGAAGGGGCAGTTGAAGGAAGAGCGGCAGTTATCAAAGATACATTCACAGGAGTGTGATCTGGTGATGAATACATCGAGATTGTGCAGCTTCAGCGAAAAGGAATATTGGTGAAAAAGTGATCGTGTGTGTGTGTGTGTGTGAGGAAAGCGGTCGTGACGGTCTTGAATATGGGTCGGGTGGCATACGAGAGCTTCATCCCTCATCCATCTGTGTGGGCTGCTAAAGCACTCCCTATGGTGTACATTGAATTCTTCTAGAGTTCAAGCACTCCCTGTGGTGTACGTTGAATTCCATGCACAGGATCTTAGTCTGAGTATTAGATGTTAAATGTTGGTTTGAGTGTTAAATGTTAGGATGACAGTTGGCGAGAAAAAATTAAATATCGTTATTTTGGAGACAAATTCTAAGCTTGAAGAAGTCAAAGTTTGGCGATTCAAGGTCACATCGAGACGTGCAACGGGCGTGCTGTTCCCGTTCCTTTGATACGGAATCGTGACTTTAGAGTAAGTTGGGTCTCATAGAAGAATAATATATTACGAGAGTGTTAGTCACATGGTGTTAACCAGAAAGGGTTATAAATAAGACCATGGATGTTCGTAAAGAGAAAAAGGGGAAAATCAAGTCTGTTAGAGAGGAAAAGATAGTGGGTGGGGCTCCGTGCAGGAGAGACAGGCGGGAAACCAGAGCGTCCAAAAATGACAGAAACCAAGACCTTGAGATTGTTTGAATCTCGTGTTTACTGTACATCTAAATAGATGAAGGCTTAAAGAAAGTGAGGAGAAGAGAACTTGGTTGAAGAAAAGTAAACTATGAACAGGACGGGTGCGTGCTGCATGTACAGAGTTTATAATAAGACTATAGCCTGGTAGCACAGTTCCGAGATAATGTAAGACCACAAATCGTAACACGGAGGGTGCACCATGGCTTCACGCACCACTAACCCTCTCAAGTCAATACCCTGAGCGACTGCTATCTATTAGCTTTTTTAAGCTAATTTAAGCCTCATTTGCCCATGTGGGCAAATGAGGCCCTAATCAAGGCCATCTAATTTCCCCTATATATCTCAGCCAACCCGTAAGGGTGGATGAACAGCTGGGTTGACTGTGGACCGACTACCGGAACCAGGATTCGAACTTATGCGCTCAACCCTGGGCGGTCCATGAATGCGTCACGGCCAGGAACGCTAACCGTTACACACGGGAACCCTTACTGTCAGACCCTTTACAAACTTCTCACTGAACGGTCTATAATGTTACTAGTGACTGTAGGCAATGTATCAGACTACCATAGGCTCATCCTAGCTGTTTATCTAACACTTTGCCTCACGTGTCATCTTGTAATTCCGGCAGGCAACTGTACGTGTCATCCCCCCACGCCCCCTCCAGTAAATATTTCCACACACCGCATTCTAGGGATATTTATTACTTCCCCCCCCCCCCTCCCCTCCCCTTCCCTTCAAGCCTCATGACCTACATTTTGCCCAAATTTCCCTTTTCCACCAGCAAACATCGCACCATGACTCTCCCATCCTCCATGTATTCCTTACCTCACGCTAGTTACCGTATGTTTTCACAATACGGAGGAGACCGAGTATAAAGCATCAGCGGTACTGCACGTAGGTCGCGGAAGTAATTGTTGCGACAACTACGTTCGCGGCCACTGGTTAGGTCATTGTTGATGCTGCTAGGAGGAGATGGTGCTGGTGGTCAGTGCTGTTTGTGTGTTACGAGAAGAGTTTAACACTCGTGTTGTCCCGTCTCTTACCTTGTGTATTTGTATAATGCCTCTACTCGTATGTATGTATGTATACGAGCACACACCCTCACCCCGGCTTGAACCAGCCCTGAGGGGAGGATGATTACCTGGATTGAGTATAGACTGACTACCAGGCCCATGATTCGAACCCATATGGGGGCAACATCGGGTGGCCCCATGGTGACTCTTGCTTAGTAACACTAACCTCTACGTTACGGTGACCTGTGTATATGTGTTTGTACGTGTGTGTGTGTGTGTGTGTAGTGCGTGTGGTTTATCCGTGGCTGGTGGTGCCGGTGGTGGGAAAGTGTGGTGGCGGTGTGGGGGTGACGGTGGCGCCATGTAACGGAACCCTGGCCAGGCCGCTACACTGATGACGCTGCCTCCCTCCCTCCCACTCTTACGCGCATCTCTACCACATGCTCACCTCTCGCTTCCCCTCTGCCACTCTCACGCTGGCCATGGACGTCAAGCATAACATTACATATAAGATCTAATCCCATGATTCTGTACATTCCTGTCATGGTGTTATGATATTTGTTAAGTTTTCTCTCAGACGTTTTGTTATTTTACCTTGGATGACATACATCTCCTCCCCTCCCCCGCCCAATCACACACACCACCCTTCAATAAGAAGCCGGAATATATTGTCAAACGCAGGGACATAATATCTTATGAATGTCACTGTTATTAAGAGACATGGTCGGTACTAAAAAAAATCTCTGCAGTAAGAGATGTGTACACCTACAGGCCACGGCTGTTCCCACAAACAGACTTGCTCTGAACACTAACAGTCACTCAGGCTGTAGTACAAAGGTGTACTGATGTACCCCTCACAAAGAGACGCGCAGCTCTTCACCTATTTACATGACTACCATCAGTAGTACCGAAAAAGATTAAAAAAAAAAAAATTTTGACCGAGAATTTAAAGCCACGAAAAGTGGCTGAGAAAAAAAAAAATCTGACCACGAGTTTGAGCATTACAGTTTATCTGTGCAAGTACACCTCCCACGTATCTCCTGCCTGTCGTCGAAGGAGAAGGTGGGAGCGGGAGAAAGGAAATCCTTTCCTCATTTATTACTTTCCAAAAGAAAGAACAAAAGATAGAGCCAGTCAAGGGATTCTTCCTCAGGCTCGGGATCTCCTCTTAACGCTACCTCGCTCACGCGGGAAATAGCACGTACCTAT
>JAUUDZ010451743.1:0-11068 GCA_032361705.1 Panulirus versicolor
AGGAATAGAGTGAATTGGAACGATGTGGTATACCGGGGTTGACGTGCTGTCAGTGGATTGAACCAGGGCATGTGAAGTGTCTGGGGTAAACCATGGAAAGGTCTGTGAGGCTTGGATGTGGAAAGGGAGCTGTTGTTTCAGTGCATTACACGACAGCTAGAGACTGAGTGTGAACGAATGTGGCCTTTTTATCTGTATTCCTGGCACTACCTCGCTGAAGTAGGGGATAGTGATGCTGTTTTCCTGTGGGGAGGGGTAGCGATAGGAATGGATGAAGGCAAGTATGAATATGTACATCTGTATGTACATACTACTGCCTTTCAACTTTGTTCCATGCACTTCTTGTGCAACATTAATTTTCTTTAAAATATTTAAAATTTCCACAACCCCAAATTCTTTTTATTCTGACATTCTACTTTTTCATACATATCAATAATACATGAAGAGGCTGCAAACATATCACATATCTGATGCCATATACAACTTTAATGTTTCTATGGTCTTTCTTAGAAAGGAGGTTGGCCAAGCCAACCAAACACATTGACAATAGAGCTACCACAAGAGGTCCTCACATTCAAAAGATAGTAATTTTCTCCCAGTCCTAGGATACTGTTCTCAAGCCCTTCCACTGCTTCATGGTGATAGTCATGTGGCATTCCTTCTACAAATCTTACTCAGAACATGAATAATTAGGTAATCACTAAATTTGTGAAATGAAAGCAGATACAGTACATTAAACATGTACAATGAATATGCAGGCAAACTGCTATAGGTTCAAGGGCACCAATGATGGGCGAAAAATTAAAGCCATCTTGTTTGGTGGACTAACAAGTATATCTAAGGAATTTTGGCATCCCTGCCCTTTAGCCACTATTGGCTTGGGGACAGTCTAGCTCTGCAAAAAAAAACTGATTACCATAAAAAAGGAGTGTGCCTACATGCACTCAATTAACCTCATGTGAATGGAAATGCCAGGGTTAATATTAACAGACAAATAAGATAGTAACCAACACTTCTGTACGTCTGTGACATGGGTCTGTACCAAAGGAATGGCTGATCAAGTTGTAAATGAAGTTTCTTAAAGTAGATGCAGAAATAAGACAATTAAGTGACTCAGGAATGATACCAAATATAGAAACAAGACTATGAAGATCTGGTTGATGAAAGATGAAGCACTGAAGTGAAATCAATATGTGGTGAATGGCTTAATCAATCAATTATGTTAATTTCTATCTATTTTATACTCGATCACTGTTTCCCACATCAGCAAGGTGGCGCCAGGAAACAGACAAAAAATTGGTAGATACAGATAAACTAAAGCCTAAATGGAGATAAGACGAAAGATGAGTCAATGATATATAATGATTAGGTATATGAAAAATATTTAGGGGCCACTTTGCTGTGCAGTGAAGAACAATGCAAAATACAAACAGATATGCAAAAAGACTGAAATTTGGCTGTTTTAAACTTGATTACTTTTAGATATATTTAGTGAGGACTATGGGATGGAAGATTTAGCACAGGGAAGGGTGCTAAAGGAATAGCTATTATGCTGCGAGACCAAACAGTAATGAAAAGTTTTTTGGGGTACAAGAAAAGCTGCTACAGAAGTGGTACAGGCCATAATGATGTATGCAAGACATGAATACAGTAGAATGTCTCAAATCCGGCATTCCAAAAACTGTCAGTGTTCAAAATTCAACACAGATGAGAGCTAACTTATTCAGTTCTTGCAACAGAAAAATCTTATCAACCAACAAGAGATAATGAGTGTGCAGATGGATCAGAAAAATCTAATAAAATAAAGTTTAATTCTATAACAGAAGAACCTCTAAAAGAACAACTTAAAAATTATAAAAGTCATGCTGACAAAGAGGTATGGAAACTTCAACCCCTCCACAAAGCCCCTTGCCTGATGCTCAAGCTTGAGCTGAGTTTTAATGAGCCTCCATACAATGACAACAACAGATGAAATGCAAGGCAAATTTCCTGCCTCTCCTAGAGCATCACTTCAAAGATTAACACATGTTTATTCATCAATCTTAACTGCACTTGATGTCACTCCTAATACTTTATTAGTAATAACTCATCAATCGGTACCACAGTATACACAGAATTGAAAATAAGAAAAAATTTTTGTTAAACACAGTGAATAATTTAAGATCTAATGTTGTCTAAAAATTATAATATCATCAGAAACTTACTATTTACCCATATCTCTGATGTCTGTTCCCAACTGAAACTCCCTCAAGAGGGAGATATGTAATTTACTTGATCAGCTATAATAACAGTAACTAAAACCTGAAAAATTCCGAAACTTGGCTACTGCTCAGCCCCAACGTTGCTGAATTTGAGACGTTCAACTGACTCAAGCAGAAATAGGGATCAAGGTGCAAGCAAAAATTTCATTCAGTTAAACAGTGGATGTGAGAGTATGACAATGGCCAGTAAAGTTCAAGGAAATTTAGATATAAAACAATGAAAAGGGTGAAAATGCATAATGAATGAGAAATTTAGCATGTTTAAGTGGAGAATATAAGAGCACAGCATCTAGTATCATAATTTACCTACTCTTTTACCTATTTTTGTCACTTTCATTAAAAGCATATATAATTCAGCCAGTGGGTTTACTTTCTGACTCCAAGTTATGTCCTAAGTACTTGGCATCTTTAGTTACAAAATTCTGTTTGACTATGTAAGCTAATTACAATTTAATTGTGTTTCATGAAACACATACCTATGAATAATATCAAATATAAACTAACTTAAAAAACAAAATATAATTGTAATTGAAAATTCAATCTGCTCACTAAACCAATAAAAACTTATGATGAAACTAAGTTTCTAAAATGTAAACAATTTTTCTGCTTTACTGGCAAAAATGTAACCCTCTCATAACCCAAACAAATCAACAACACACTAAATTTTATAAGCTATAATCTATGGTTCCTCTTTGAAGGCTTTGTATGAATGAGTTATTCATGCTGTGGAGAACATGCACAAGGTAAATAATCAATGAAAGCCTAATTTCTATTTTGCAAGCAATCTCATGTTTCATAAAGATAAACACCAATTTTATCATGCTGACCTCTTAATCCTTAAATACAAAAGGCCAAGTATCTAAATTCAACCAAAATATTATGTCTAAAACAACTACAAAGAATTGTATATCAGGAAAAAAATACACATGCAATTTATCCTACTTTCAGAATAGCCTTGGGCATCTTACATACCCAGTTTCATTGGTGAACATCTATGTCATAATACATAATCAATATGATCCAGCAGAAGAACAAATAGAGAAGTTCTGATAATGCTACATGAAATTATTGTGAACAGGACATAATGTCAAATGGAAGCTAATTCCTGCATTGTTAACAAATACAGCATGATAAAATCTAACATTAAAGAATTACTTGAGCACTACAATGTACTTGTTGCTTTAGTAATAAAACTAGACAACACATCTCAATCAAATCTGAAAACCAGACATTACAAAAGTTAAGTGAAATTTTAAGTGAAGTCAAGCTGTTTCATTTTTGGGAGGCACAGCTTAGATATGTTGGGGGGTAGATACATGTTAATGTATTCTGTAAGAGGTGCTGGGTCTTATTCTTATCAAATCTCAAGGATTTCAAAACTGAAAAAACATTCTATACATGTGATCTGGACACATACATCATTCCACAACCTTAAATGTATGAAAACATTTGTCTGAGTGTTGCAATTACATTTTCCTAGTCAAATCAAAGATGAAATTATAATTCATCGTCAACACATTCATAAACAAAAACCCTCTCCTTAAGCATGTATGTGCACGTTCTTTATGTTAAACAACATATCTTTAATGTCTGATAATTTAATCATAATTCTGCTAACTTTTAAACAAGTTATATAGAATACTATATCTAATCAATGTGTACACAAAGGATGTAAATCAAAATCATTTGAGTATTTCATCTCATAAATTAAAAACATGTTAAGTTTCCAAAGATTCCTTTGGTACAAACCAAATATGAAATGCAATAACATAACTCCAAGTCATTGAAACAATCCTGATTTCTTTTTTCTAGCTTTCAACAACATATTTTTAGCTTTCAGAAATTTTCAAGTAAACTCAAAAGCTATTAAACATTTTTTATTTGCTGTATCATAAGATAATCATTAAGCATATACTGGTGAAAACATACAAAATCATAAGCACAGCTGATTTTTATAGAATCAAATTGCATTTACAAACATCTCACTTGGTCAAAACTGGTTTATATAATCAAGATTTCATTGGACTATTAAGTCACAGCTAACATGTTTGGACCCTCTAAAATTTCTAATATACTATTTTCATGGAAATATATCAGCAAAAATAAAGCACTATAAACCATATGTTAGAAACAATTTAGAATCAACTTGGTAATTTTCTAGCTCAAATTATCAAAAGTACTTTACTGAATACTACAGGATTCATTACCTAAAAACCCATTACAAGAATTACTTAATTGAGATTTCAAAATAAGAACACAAGTCTACATGCAACTACTAGTCTAAACAAGCAAGCTATCGTTAACATCCATATCATACTGGCATAATGCCTGATCTATATCTTAAATCTAAAGCCCCAAAACCCTCCCTTAACTGATTTGCCAACCATACTGGGTTCACCTTTTCTTAAAACTTTGTATTTATCTTCCAACCTGAGTTCAGTATTGTAAATATTCCAAAATATATATAAAATAAGTGGTCTAAAACACACAAAAAGAAAAACATTACTATCTACAAGTTGAGAAAATGACAGCCCTGTGCGCTGAAACAAAACAACATTAGAAAAGCGGAGAATGCTTTCCGCCGAACTTTCAAAAATGAAAAGAAGGCAAAGTGGTGCAGGCATTTGCTTAAAAATTTGCGTGACTCAGACAAGAGGCCTAGATGGCAAACTTAATAATGACAGACAGAATGACAGCAGATTGTTGTGCTGAGTAATAAAAGTAAGTTCCTCTGGGGACATATCATCATCATCCACCCAAGATGGGTAGTGCATACACACACACACACACACAAACATACATACGCACACTAATCTCACAGACTCATACATACAGAAACATATGAGGTACTAACATAACCTCTTATTAGAACACTTACCTTATCAATAAGAATAGAAAAAGACAATTAACATAATCTGAAAGAAAAGTAAATGGCAAAAAAATTAAAAACATAAATGAGTCACATAAGAAGTTAGCAAGAATACAGAGAAGAAATATATATGCATGTATCAACTACAACAGACATCAGTTATCATTAGACAATTAAAGACTTGAAAGTGAGGCACATTAAAGGGAAAATACTATGTAAAATTATTTTCATCATGAAAATTGTAATAATACACATCAAACACCTATCACATCTTTCAAGAATAGAAACTGATGGGAAACAAGCATCAAAATATCTACCTATCAATATATGGAATAAAAGAAATACATTACTTGGGGAGAGGATTGTCTTTTAATTCAATTTATTTTCTGGAGACATTAGCCAAATATTAGGATAAATTCTCTCCCCAATATATTTCATTTTTGCTAGAGCACATACATGTAAAATAGAGACAGCATTTAACATGTATGGAATTCTTGCAAATGTTATCATAACCTATTATAAAAGTACTACTGCAAACTACATGATGATAAAAGTATATCATGAAAGAGAAAATATCACAAAGTCCATAGAGGAACCAAGAATTTTTTTTGTTCTTTTTTGGCTTAAACAGAATAAACTAATATTACCTTTCACTGTGTATACACATGTACACATCTTCAGAGTTGTACCCCATAACCATAATGAAGTCACTAAATCAAAAGAACTTCTTAATCATAATCAAAATTATTCATCTATCCATATCATTTATGTAAATCATATTATTCTCATCCGCTCCACCCTAACAATGCCTCATCTACCTGGTCATCCACCGTCAAAATCAAATACAGCAAAGCTCAAAACCACACAAAACGGCACACAGCAAAAACACTGGCTGCATATCAAACACAAGCATTCACCTGCTTCATGATGAAACAAGAATTCTCCCAAAACAGTCTCCTACGCATGGATGTCTCCCACTCCTTTGCAATAGAACTAAACCCTTCATATCCAAACTGCTCCAAAACCAACCCCTAACCCTTTGTAGAAAGAAAAAGCTTACCCCTCCTTCATACTTCAAAACTATACTCACAGAACCCAACTCCTCCAACAAACACAACAATGACAAAATATACTCACAATGATGATTATAAACATGCACTAAACAACCATGCACCCAAACCAGTATCAACTATCACTCCACCAGAACATACACCTATATAAACTTACATCCTCTTGGCACGAACAAGCCACCCTTTCTCATCTATGATTTGGACACAATCTATGATTTGGACACAAACAACATATCACAAGGCACCTAATGTCCAAGATGAAACTTCCATACTGAACACTGATGCCTTAAATATCCTGTGCTTACCCTACAAAGACAGACAGACACACACCACATATTGACATGTGGTTGGATTCCTGAACACTACAGGGGATCCTACAGTAGGTGGATAAGACAAGGTATGCATGCAGCTGTCATTAATCAATACAATCATTTTCATCATTATTATCACTATTATAATTGTTATCCTTATTCCTATTATCCTCATTACCTCCTATAACATATCACCATTATCATTTTTACTTTTATGATTATGATAATCAAAGGCCCCAGGACCCTTTTTATGGATGTCCTGCAGATTCAAGGCTGCACTAAAATCAGAAACATGGAAATGGTGATCACCTCTGGAGTGAGAAGTGACTAAACAAGCTTGTTCTCCCATTTCTCAGCATGTCTATGATACAGCCTTCTAGAGAGTGACATGTCACTTATGGTAGGCATTTCACATGCTTTGGTTCAGTTCACTGACAGCAATTCAATCCATGTATACATCACTCAAGTTCACTCACCCAAACATACCTTGCATCCTCTCACATTTTCAGGACACTCATACTCAAAGCATCATTCACTCTGTACTTCCACCTCTTCCTTGGTTTCCCTCTTTTTCCTTCCTTGTTCCCTCTAATTCTGACATGTATACCCTCTTAAGCCATCTTCTTCCTCCTCATCCTCTCCTTATGTCCATACTATTTCACCAATACCACTTCAGCTCTCTCATATATAGTCCTCTTACTACAACACAATCATTTCATATTCAAGCAATCCTCCTCATACTACATACTGTCCTCAAGTTTTTCATTTCAAACACATCAAACCTCTAATGTATTTGTTTATCTAGGGCCCATGCCTCGCATCCATAAATCATCATCAGAACTAAAACAGTGTTTATAAAAATCATGGTCCACCTCCCATATATTTTCAAAGGTGATACACAGCTGAGGTTTATTCTGGGTAAAAGCATATGACACTCTAAGGGTGAAATCATCATATATAAGGTCACTGAGAGAAGTGTTTCTAATGGTATGAGCACCAGCATCCACCTCAAGAGTGCCTCAAGCTATCGTGAAGGAAGGATTTTCTCCTTTCACTTTTCCTGACTGCCACTTCACTTTGGGAATTTTGATTCTCGGTGCTGTATTTCTTTCACCTGTACTTCAGGATGGTTTGTTCTAACCCTTCTAAGGAGAAAGACCAAACTCTCATACCTAAGCAAGAAAATATGGATAAATATGAGACTTCTAAGCATATTGGGTGCTCAAAATGCATATTCAGGTGGCTGCTTCCTGCAACACCTCATCAGTGCTTTGCCTCATTCAAGAGATCAAACCCAAATGGAACCGATACATGGATCTAGAATACTTCAAGAACCTTGTCAATTCCATGCCTATGTGTCTGCAAATTGTATTCAAGGCCAAAAGAGAGAGATGACAAATTACTAAATTGAATGAGATCATCTTTGAAAATGTATGGGGAGGTGGACAAGGTTTTTTGCAGACACTGTACCCATCTTTGCCCTCAATGACAATGACCTTTCTTTACACACACTGTTCAATGCTTACCCCTCACACACCCTACAACTCACTTCAGCTTCCATAGTTCCATCTGCTACCATGTCTACTTGCAGGCATTCAAAGCATCTCACTTCTCTTAACTTATCTAAATTTAAATCCTACTCCAACAAACCAGTCTTTTTCCACTGCTAAACCTAATATATTTGCTTTTATTTAAAGATGCTTTCAATTTTCTCAAACTCAAGCCAACAGTTTTTGTACTTTCCCACTAAAATCTGCCACTAACTTTCTCACCTTCCAGCCCCCCAACCCACGAGAGAATAAAAACTTGCTCCACTTTCCAAGACCCTTGCATTCACCTCCCTTACTTTCCCATCATAAACAAATTACACAGCCATTAAGACATCAGACACCCCTGCCACAGATCCTTCTTCAACTCTTCACTGCTTCTACGACCTCTTCTCCCACACTATCTATTAATAACAATGGAGATATTTAAATCCAGCAATTTTATATCTTTTCATCCTTTACTTTTTGGTCATTGTTATGAGAGCATGTTAAGTATTATACAAATAATAATATATTATATCAATATACAGTCTTTGATGAGTGATCATGAGCTGGCAAAACAGGGCTGCTTATCATTATAAATCAGTGCTTCTAATTTTCTTTATGCTCTTTACAATTAGTTCACTATTATGAGGGTAAGGATGAAGATATATGCTACACTTGAGGAAGTTTAAGCCATAATGCAGGCACCATACCACATTTACTTTCTTTTCATTTTCTCATCACAATTTTTTCCCCTCTTCTTAGGTGCTGTATTCCTTAGGAAATACTAATCCTAGATATGCAAACTTTATGGTTTTGTCCTGATAAAAAAAAAAATTGGAAAAGAGCCAATTACCATTTTTAAATTTCAATCAATTCACACTACTCAGGAACACAGCTGGAAGTTAATTCCACTGCCAAGGTCTTATGAGCCAAGTTAAGTTCCAGGTTTAACCTTTTAAAAGTGCCATAAAACTTTAATTTGCTAAGGGTCTTGTTTCACCGAATTCCTCAGATGTTTGGAAAACTGTATATAGTTTAATTACCAACTGCTTTAGTTTTCAGGCTATGACAATGACAAAGGTTACATTGAATGTCAGACAATGACAACAAGACAAAGCAATCTATAAATGTCTACCATGCTATGCATGCAACACAATATTAGTCATAACGAAAGCATAATCTAAACCAGAGTGATGGTCTTTACAGCATCCAATTCTATATATGTTAGGAAATAATGGTGTAATGCTTCATGGGTATTTGATTTACACTTTTTAAATTATGACCAAGGTTAATTATCAGGTTAAACCTTTATATAATGGGGATAACTCAGGGAAAATTCACACTAAAATTACTGGATCTTAAATTATTCAATACTTTTGATGTTGCAAAACAACTGTATGAAGTGTAATGAGTATCTCATCTTAACTTTTCAGGTGTCATGAGTATGTGATCTTAACTTTTCAGGTTATGAGCAATCATTTTCCAGGATAAACCTTTCAGAGCTATGGGTCTTATGCCAATTAATTCTTTAGATAATCAAAATTGGATTAGTTTTTGGATTAAGTTTCATGAGTATCTGAGGCACACTTCAAAAGCTATGACTAAGGTTATGTTGGAGATTAAACTTTGAAATCCAACAACAAGCAAAGCAATCCCCAAGTGCCTGGCAAGCTAATCAGGCAACACAAAAATGAGAGCAAAGCCAATCAGAAGACAATGGAGAACTGTCAAACTTGCAGTAGAAAATAGTGGCTGAACCATGGGTTAAGTAAAGGTATCAGGCATAACCAACCCCCCAAGGCCACATCATGTATATGTCCTCAGATCAAGACTGGTGCCAAAGTGGACAAAAGTACCGGCAGAGTTCCACAGCCTTCAAACAATTCTCTCTTTACCTTTAAAGATCCTAGTGTTCAAAATACAAGGGGGTTCCCAGGACTGAGGATTACTGAAAAACTCAAAAACATTGAAATCTTATCAATAAATGCTTAAACAGCAGGCACAGTCCAGATATTTCATCATGAAGTATAGAAAAAATGTTAAAAAAAAATCTATTGTGACATGATAGATTAGCATTCAAAAGTAACAAAAAACATCACAGAATATCATATCATTACCTTTTTGTTGGCATAGTGATGTTCTAAGTTACTGCATGGAGAGCCCCAGAAGAGATGTGCATAGTACATTTGACAGCTCCTGATAACAGAGGAAGATGTGGAAGCAATGTTTCTCTCTCAATTGACTTTGTTTATTATTGTTAACTTATTTCATATACAGGAAAAGTATTGGTAGCAAATAATACATATTCAGAAATATCGCTTTTTTCACATTACAATTCAGTGAGGGAGACTGATTGCAAGAATGGGGAGGATATTACGGGACTTTTTTTCTACTGATGAGAACTACTCTTTTTTTCAATTGTATTTGAAAAACAAACACAGCCTCCATGTTATCAGTGAAAAACTTGAACATACATGTGAAAGATCAACTGGTTGGCATGTATGGGAAGGACACTGGAGATGTTGTTTCTTTGTCAATATTCAAAGCCTTAACCTATCATCTATACCAAAGTCCTTCAATATCACAGAATTACAGAGAAGATGAGTCTCAATTATAATAAAACTTCTTCTAAATGCACCTGTTCACAAGGAATACCTCGCTTTCCTTTTAACATATTAGTTATATGTGTCAGAGGAGGGAACAAGGAGAAGCATAGACCATACTGGAGGTGGAAGGATGGAGTGAAAAAGATTTTGAGTGATCGGGGCTGAACATACAGGAGGGTGAGAGGCGTGTATGGAACAGAGTGAATTGGATTGATGTGGTATGCCAGGGTTGACGTGCAGTCAGTGGACTGAACCAGAGCATGTGAAACATCTGGGGTGAACCATGGAAAGGTCTGTGAGACCTGGATGTGGATAGAGAGCTGTGGTTTCGGTGCATTATTGCATGACAGCTAGAGACTGAGTGTGAACGAATGTGGCCTTTGTTGTCTTTTTCTAGTGGAACCTCACGCACATGAGGG
>JAUUDZ010451754.1:0-12605 GCA_032361705.1 Panulirus versicolor
GTAGTTGAAGGCACACTTTTTGTCTCTTTTTTTGTATATAGGAGTAACATTTGCTAGTTTCCAGTCAGTTGGCACCTGATCATCCGATAAAGAGTCATCAAATATTTTTGTTATTGGATATATCAGCCGTCTCCCGATCCCTTTTAAAAATCTTGGATGTAAGTTATCTGAGCCATTGGATTTGTTAGAATTTAATTGGTCCAGGTATTCAAGTACTTCAGAGCTCTATATCTATCTTAAATTAAACTATTCTTCTTAGGTCTTTAAAACTATATTATTGGTTGTGGTATTTGAAATGTTTCCTCAATCATGAACGCAGAGTTAATGGAATAATTTGGTATGGTAACCATTTGCTTAATGAGCCTCCCATGCAATATATTGCCAAACTCCTGGCAATCCACTTACTAACAATGTACCCAGCCATTCCTTTTGTCTAAGACAGAATTCACTCTCTAGTAGAAATCTACGATCTTCTTTGAATATGACCTCTCTTCCCTAATACTGGGCTGTCTCTCTCTTTGGTTATTTCCCTTTTGCAAAAAGTCATTCATTTACTTTCTCATTGTATTTTCCAGGAATATGAAGTCCATTCTTGCTAGTAAGACCAATCTGCAGTTGTGCCTCTTCCCAGTCTCCTTTCTTATATGGAGTGATGACATTTGTCCTTTTCCACTCCATGGGAGATCTGTCTCTCTCCAGTGAAATTTTGAATAGCATTTCAAAAGGTTTTTCTAGTGTATGTGCACAGCATCTTCAGCAAATATGGCGAAATTTCAAGAAGGGCCATAAGCCTTGTATGTGTCAGGGCCATCTAGCATTCTATTTACTTCCTTTATAGATATCTCAGTATTTCTAACATTTCTTTTCCATTTTCATCTCACCTTTTATAGGGCTATAGCGTCTCCCACTGTGAAAACACTTTTGATATTGCTAGGCACTGTCTCTCATATCCTTCTTGTCACGTACAATTCTTCCCTCTGACTCATTTAACCTCAACAATACCTTTAACTGAACAACGAACACTTGATGAATTATAGAAAATATTTGGATTTTCTCCTGCCTTGTCCTCAATGTTGTTTTCAAAGTTTCTGTATTCCACTTTTCTTATCCTGCTGTACTCGTTCTTTGACCTCTTATACCTTGCAAATGTCGGCTGTCTAGAGTGTGGAGTACATCTTCTCCACTGCATATCTCAAAGTTTCTTTACTTTTTGACATATTTTTCTGAACTATTACTTCCTCTTTCTTGCAGTTTCCTCTGTATTTAAGGGTAGAAATACTCATGTCCCACTGTTTCATTGTAAGTTTTCCAAAGTCTCTCCCATGATATATTTTCTAAATTGGTCATTATCTCCTTTTCTTTATGTGTGTCTTTGTCAACACAATATCTCCATGGAACTTTTTATTTTAAGTAATTTGTTGCTGTTTTCCGTGTTCATGCCAGGAACAAAGAACGGCCACATCCGCTCACAGTCAGTCTCTAGTTGTCACTCGTAATGCAACGAAATCATATTTCCTTATCCACATCTTGGCCCAACAGACTTTTCTACGGTTTACCTTGGCCGCTTCGCATGTCCAGGTTTAGGAAATTGACAACACATCGATCCCTGTACATCACAACAATCCGATTTACTCCATCCCTTGCACTTATTTCACACTCGTACATGTTTAGGTCCCAATCACTTAAAATCTTTCTCATTTCACCCTTCTTTCTCCAGTTTGGTTTATCTCTTCTCCTTGTTCCCTCCACCTCTGACACATGTATCCGTTTTGTTATAATCTCTTCACTCATTTCCTCCAAATGTCCAAACCATTTGAATACACCCTCTTCTGCTCTCTCAACCATAATCTTTTTATTACCACACATCTCTCTTAACCTTTTATTGCTTACTCGATCAAACCACCTCCCACCACATACTGTCCTCAGACATTTCACTTTCAGCACATCTACCTAGTTCACAGTTCCTAATCTATAGCCCTTGCCTTGCATCGATACAGCATTGTTGGGATTACTGTACCCTCAAATATACCCATTTTTTCACTCATTCACTCATTTCACTCATTTTTCACACATTCTCCAGTGCCCCTAGAATCTTTGCTCGCTCATCCAAGGTTCTATTCACCGAAAGTCCGCTCACTTCACTTCCTCCAATTTTTCTCAATTGAAACCTATACCTCAACTAACCTGAACCTATCCTGCCAAACCTAATAAGTTCGTTTTTATTCACAGTAATTCTCAAGTTCCTCCTTTCACACATTCTTCGAAATTCAGTCACCAACTTTCATGCAATTTTTCTCTCGAGTATGTGACGTGTGATGTATCAATAGCAAACAACAATCAACCCACTTCCCAGGCCCCTTCATCCTCTAAAGACTATATACTTGCCCCTCTCTCCAAGACTCTCGCATTTACCTCTCTCATCACCCCAACCATGAACAGATTGAACAGCCATAGTGACATCGCATACTACTGCAGCAGACCAACCTTCAACCTGAGCAACTCACTTTCCTTTCTTCCCACTGACAGAAAATTCTCGCTGCTATAAGTAGTTTTCTTACCACACTATATATTTTCAAGACCTTCCACAAGGCGTCTTTATCAACTCTACCATATGCTTACTCCAGATCTAAAGTTGCTATATACAAAGACTTTTGTTTATCTAAGCACTTCTTACACACACTCTTAAAGCAAACATCTGGTTCACATAGCCTCTGTCACTTCTGGAACCACAATGCTACTCCCCAATCTCAGTACATACCCTTGCCGTCTCGATCACTACTCTTCCACACAACTTACCAGGTGCACTCAACAAGCTTTTAACTTTGAGGTTTAAACGCTTAAAATTTATCCCTCTTGCCTTTATGATAAACCAGTCAACTAGAAACTTACCCATTTCTTTAGAAATTTAACTGCAATACCATTCACTCCAACTGCCTTGCCTTATTTCACTTTACATACTTTTCTTAACCAAACCACTCTCCATGAATCTCCCACTTCGCATACCACCCCGACCCAAACACCCTTCATCTGTCACCCCCTCATCAAACACATCCAACAGTCCTTCAAAATACTCATCTCCTCCTCACTCCATCACTACATGTTGCCACTTCTTTTGCACCCTTCACAGATGTTCCCATTTGTTCTATTGCCCTTCGAACTCTGTTTAACTCCTTCCAAAATATCTAATTGTCCATAAAGCTCATCAATACTTGTTCACCAAACTCTCATTTGCTTTCTAATTCAATCCCCGCACCATCCGTTTGGCCTCCTTTCGCTTTCTTGTATATCTCTCCCAATCTTTTCCGCTCCTTTCCAGTGAGTATCGTCCAAACACCTCAGTTTTTTCTTTCGCTATGAAGTTTGCTTCTTCATCCCACTATTCACTACCCTCTAATCTGCCTACCTCCCACTTTTCGCATGACATGTGCATCGCTAGCATGTGCAAGCACTCCTTACTAAATATCTCCCATTCCTTATCCTCCCCCTAAACTTAGTTTACTCTCGCCTTTTGCCACTCTACACTCAGTCACTCCAAGTATTTCTTCACAAAAGTCCCTTTTCCAGGCTACTTACCATCACCATATTCTTTTAACATATCTTCTTTTCCGAAACTTCTACAAATCTTCACCTTCTTCTCCACAGGGTAATGATAAGACACCCCACCGGCTGACCCTTCCAGCACATTCACATCCAAATGTCTCTATTTAAGAAACCTATCAATTGATATGTATCTAAATAATGCTTGCTGATCATCTTCCTTAATCAGATGTGTAGACTCTTATTAGATAAGGTATTCCAAAATTAGTTCTTTTTCAACAGACAACTCTAGAAGCTTTCCATCATAACCATTCACACTACTGAATGCCCCATGTTCCCCAGTCATATCCACAAGTATCACATTTCTCAGCTTCACTGTTAATCTCCCATCACTAAAACGTAGTCTCTTGCATCAGAGCTGCTGTCATGCTCAATAAGCTCTCCTACACCAATTGCTTCTCTTGATGTCTCTCCTCATGGACAGGTGCATAAACAAAAATAATCACCCATCTCTTACAAGCTACATCCATTTTTACACACATCAGTCTAGGGCTCGCTTCCTTGCACTCTTTGACACACTCCCTCAACCCATGCTCCAGCATAAGTGCTATCCCTTCCTTGTTATCTCACCAACTCCTGACTTTACCCCGAAGACATTTCCAAACCTTCTTCCTTTAATGAATACTGAAATAACCCCATAGGGGTGCATATCAATATACATCTTATTTTCTTTTTATTCGTCGAAACAAAACCTATTCTCTAAATGGAGAAATGTGAAAGATAAATCGATGAGAAATTGTATTCTGATTTTCGTCCGGACATACGCTGTGTGCATATATGTATATATATAACGATCATTAGCATTTAGTTGTCCTGAATGTTCTCTCTCTGCCATGGGCAAGAGCACAGGAGTATTTGGCTATAACTATATATCAAACCGCATATGTTTATCAAGAAAGAAAACTGCATTTGAACTAGAGTTATTATCAGTGCATCCACGCTATTTCTTTCTACATGTGATATCAGAAGCCGGGATTGAAATTTAAAAAACCTCCTTGTCGTATCTCTCCAAATGTAGGCTACTTGTGCCTTTTCCAACATTGACTTTCAAGCCATCATATGACTGCAAAACTGATGCTAAAATCTTCCTATAACATTCTTTAGAGACAAACCCAAATTACAAAAATGTATTGATTAGCTTAATTTGCGATGTCTCTTGTAATTCTGACTCAGTCGTGTATGTTCCTGAATCTCTTCTTTCAGAGAAGACTTGGGGCGAAAAGCTTGAGAATGGATCTTGGTATGGAGTGATGGGACAGGTCCAGAGGCGTGAAGTGGACATTGCATTTTCCTTCTTTTTGACCCTCCACTGGAGTGAAGTTCCAGACTTGACGGCTCCTTATATAGCTGACGTAATGTATATGATAGAATTAAGCTGTTTTCTCTTTAGTAATACTGACTTGATGCGATTTATATCTTTCATATCAGCATTGTTCCTGTGTCAAGAGAGAAATATCGTAATTACATACAAAATACGATACCGCATGTCTCTATGGCTACCATGACAAAAGACTTGCTCTGCTGCTATGGCCGAGGTTTTATCAAGAGCATTATACTGAAATGTGCAGTACCTGTCCAGCACATAAGGTCTCACACGACAACAGCATTTCATATTCCATGAACAAAATCTTTGTAGAGACAGAATCATTTTGTACCATACCTATCTCGTCTAACTGCTGACACTACTCAATTTCCAACTTAATAGGACGCTTGAGGTATTTAAGACTTCATTATTACTTATGTACATCCTTAACATATGATCAGTGTATTAAAATGGACATGAACATTCCAATTTATACAATCACTCCTTACATTATAACTTAATGCACTCACTAACTTGATTAATCTACTGAGACCTATGCCTTTACACACACACACACACACACACACACACACACACACACACACACACACATGTACATAGATACATACCTACTTTTCTTCCCTAGGAGCCTTTCCTTCTATGAGACCACTTAAGAGCTCAGGAAAACGGCCTCGTCAACTGGGAGGGACCCAAAATCATGAAGCATAGCAATGCTGAGGGTGTTTATTTGGGGATAATGCTGAGCAATTGAGTAATAGATGCTCACTGTCTTCAATTCTGTAGTTCCATCGTCGTGTGAAGTGCCTTGAGATATTTTGAATCGGTGTTTATGGTGTTTAGTGATGGGTAATGTCAAGAGAGCAGATGAGAAAGTGTAACTTGTGTATGTCTGGGGAAAGCGGTTGCACACAGGTGTTTACCTGGTGGGCTGACATCCAGAAAAGAGTTTTACGACCAACAGGTCTGTGTTCATAGGGATATTTCAATTTGCATGTGGATTTGTGCACGTGCTGTGTATGCTGTTGGTGGGGAATCTATGAATAAAAGTTGCTGAATTGTGAAGCAAGATAAGCATTTCATTCCTACTTGGGATGTGGTGCTTAGCTATGGAGTTGCTTTGATGGAAAAGGTCTACCTCGTAATGGTGTAGCGAAACGAGTGCTAACAATACTGAGGTAAGATTGTATAAGAAGAATTTCTGCTTTGCTGTCTGGGCGATGAGTGTTCATGGTTGCTTGTCAGCCAGAGCTTGTATTGGGTGTTCTCTTTTACGCGGTTTACATCTTCGTTATAACTGTTTTTGATAGGGTGGATGATGAAGTAGGTGAGGCATAGTTTAGGGCACAACGAATAAGTTGTTTGTAGACGGTAATACGAGATTCTTCAGCTTGTCCAAATTTGGTACCAGTTAATGTTTTGAGGGAATTCAGTTTGTTTGCTTGTTTTGCTTTGATGTTTGTGTCACAGGGAGTGAATGTCTTATGCAATGGTCAGAATAATTGATGTTATTTTTTGAGTGTAATTGATTGGCCATTCAAGGAGAAGGGAAAGTGCAGATTGGGTTCATGTCTGTCTGGGGTAAACTTGGTAATTGAAGACTTGATGCGCTATCTCCAGATTCATAAATACCACATGGAAATCCTGCTGCTTTCATAACACAAATACCTAATCCACATATCCTTTGCTACCCCTAGAACCATTCTGTTTCTATCCAGTCTGCTCTCAGTAACTATTCTCCAATATAAACTTCCAGGCTCACTGAAGAAGCTTATATGATTGTCACTCGAGCATTCCTTTTTTCTATTCTAACTGTTATGCAGTGGCACTCTACAGGCACTCCGCTAATCCTCTGGCATTTCACTTAACTAATCAGTCAACAACTGTCCCCTACTTTCTTGATATATTCAACTGCAATCCAATCCACTTGCCACTTTTCATCTTTCGCAAGGTTTTCACCACTTCTTCCTTCTTCAACAAACCACTTGCCATGACTTTCTTGCTTCGCATATCTCCCCGACCCAAACAACCCATACCTGCAATGCAATCATTCAACACCTTCAGTACTCCTTCAAAATACACACTTTATATCCTCTTCACCCTTTCCTTGTCTGTTACCTCTTCCCTAGCTGCTCCCTTCATCACTTTGTTATCTTGTTCTACTCCTGTTATTCATGTTCTTCCAAAACATTTTGTTTTTCTTCCTTAAGTTTGTTGACACTCTTTCATCCCAACTCTCAATTGCCCGCTTTTTCAGCTCTTGCATCTTCTTCTCCCCTACTTCTCCCGCCTCCTCTTGTACATCTCCCAATCACTTACACTCCTTCCCTGAAGTAACGCCCAAACAGCCCTTTCTTTTCTTTCACTCTTATCATTTCATCCTTATCACACAGCGCAATGCACTTTTATCACGTTTCCAGACCTCTCTTTCCGCATGTTACATTCTTGCTACGCACATGTATAAACTACTTCCCTAAGTATCTTCCATTCTTCACTATATCTCATAACTTTGTTTTTTCTCAATGTTCGTCGTTTTTCATGTAATCTCTCCTGGTATCTCCTCACATATACCTTCTTTCCAATTTTACTCACTTTCACCCTCCACTTCTCAATATCGTTTCCCCTTTTCCTAAATGTTCTTCAAACCTTCACCATCACCTTCATTAAGAAGTAATCAGACATCCCACCAGCTGCCATCTCAATGATATACTATATCTAAAAGTCTCTCCATAACACGTCTGTCAACCATATATCCCACTTACACAAGTACTCTTATAAAAGTCTTTTCTTTTAACCAAGTATTCTTAAATACCTATTCTTTTTCAGCAGAAAACTCAACAATCTGGTCACTGTTTCTATTCACCGTACTAAAAACCCCAAGCTCCCTAGTTATACCTCCAACTCCCACTTCACCCACTGATGCATACAAATCAGCTACCACTAATAACCCCTTACCTAAAAATAGCTGATGCACTCACCTAACTCCTCCAAAAACACTCGCCGCTTTTCCTCACTCCTTTTGATGCCAGGTGATCTACTTTCATTTTCACCGACATCAGTCTGGAGCTCACCTCGCTCAGCACCAGTGCTACCCCTTCCTTAGCTCGCACCCAGACATTAACCAATGAACACCCGTATGACATTCCCAGTTCATTCATACCTCTAATCCTTGCTCAGGGACAAAACATCCACATTCCCCTCCCCAAAGATACTAGCAATCTCTCCAATCTCAATCGATGTTACATCCATACATATACGAACAATCTAGCCTGAGCTTTCAAAGATGGTGAGCATTTTCCCGTAAGGATCACATCATCGGGGGAGATACACGAAAGAACTATAACAGTTAGTTGATATATAACGAAGAGACGTAGCTAGGACGCCATTTAGTAAACTAGTGACTACCCGAATAGAGGTCAGGTGCGCTCAAGTCTAGCAACATGCGTATCATAAAGTTCATCATTTGGACAAGAAATGGAATTCTTTACAAATTTCATCAGCAAAAAAGCTATGCAATTTGTATACTAATGTTACAGTTCTTTGTGTATTCAGTGATAGAAGATTCAATGACATTTTTCATGGTACGAGATTTAGAGTTGATAATTGATATGGAAGTACTCCAGTCAGTACAATAATCATAATTCTCAACATGATTAAACAAGGCAATTGATTCGTGTCCTGTTCTTATATATACTTGTGCTGCTTAAGTCTAACAGAAAGATCCTTACCAGTCTGCCGAATATAAAACTTAACACAATTTTTACATGGTACTCTGTAAATACAGCCTGTGGAACTTTCTGGTGCGTTCCTGATTAAGATATTCTTTATAGCACTATTGTTGCTAAAGGCATTTTATACATTATAGGATTTAAGCAACATGGAAAGTAAGTAAAATCATTACTTAAAGGGAGAACTAAAAGTTTGTTGGTGTCAAGAGGAGATTTGGGTTTAAATCTATAAATCGATTTCATTGCCAACTGAAGATATTTATCAGTGAAAGATCTGGGATACTTTAACTTGGATCCAATGGAATATATTTTCACAAACTTATCATCAATAAACTATGGACTATATATACGGAGTGCCCTGAGGAATATATAGACTGGAATGATGATAATTCAACGTTGTCACGTTGCACTGAGTAATAATGGATGTATGAGCATACATTGGTAGGATGTCTGTATATGCTAAACGTATGTATAAAACTTATGCAAAGACGCCATTTGGTGAACAAATTAACTACCTTAACGAAGGTTGGGTGCATTCAAGTCTGATAGCATGAGTATCATATATCTTTTATGTGGTCAAGAAAGGGAACTCTTTACTCATTTTATTAACAATAAAACTATCTAGTTTGTTTTGACCTTCGTTAATATGAATATTAAGGTTGTTTGTGTATCTAGTAATAGAACTCGTGGTACCGGAGATGGCATTATATTATCCAATACAATGATGATAATTTCTAACGTGATTAAACAAGGCAATTCATTCTTGCTCTGTTTTTCTTCAGTACTTATGCTGCTTAAGTCTAACTGAAAGTTCCTTACCAGCCTGCCCAAAATAAAACATATCACAAGTTTTACATGGTGATCAATAAACATAGCCAGCAGATCTTTCTGGTGAGTTCCCGATTAAGATATTTTCTATCGTATTGCTGTTGCTGAAGACAATACTTACATCAAAGGATTTAAGCAACATGGGAAGTAAAGTAAAATTATTACTTAAAGGGAGAACTGAAAGTTTCTTGGTGTCGAGGAGAGGTATGGGTTTACCTCTATAAATTTATTTCTTTGCCAACTTAAGGGATTTATCAATGAAAGATCTAGGATACTTTACTTGGATCCATTAGAATACATCTTTTCAAACTCATCATCAATAATCTCTGGACTGCATATAGGTAATGCCCTAAGGAATATAGACTGGCATGATGATGATTTACCTGGTGTGATGAGCTGAGTAATAATGGATACATGTGCACACATTGGTAGGTTTTGTGTACATGTAAAATTAAAAACTTTTCCCCATCTCTATGGATCATGCAATTTTGAAATGGTAACATACCATTATTTTCAGTGTATTCAGTAAAGTTGACGGAAGGTACTAAATTGTTAAGTAAATGGAGAAATGTTTGTAAATTTTCAATTGTTTGCAAAACACAAAGATCATCATATACATACCTAAACCAGGTTTTATTACAGGGTAAGATGCCCTTTAGTAACTCTCTTTCAAAGGGTTCCACATAATGATTACTAACTACACGTGACGAAGGGTTACCCATTGCCCTACGAAATTAGATAGCTTATTGTTGATAATGTTTGTAAATAGTTCCCTTTCTTGTCCTCATGAAGAATTTATGATGCACATATTACCACATTTGAACGCTCCATATAAGAAATTTAGATCGATGTGAACCGACGAAAATCACTAGAAACGAAGTCCAAAAGAGTATAAGAATGTCATAACACAGAGTAAACGAGCGGAATGATAAAGAATTCCCTTGTACGTTAAGAATAATCTTAAGGAATTCTTCTAATATAATATGCAAAGGAACACAGTAAAAGAAGGAATTGGGCCATTACCAAACGAGCGTGACGCACTAACTACTGTCAACAAGGAAATGGCTGCCATACTAAATTATTCTTTAAACTCCGTATTCATAATCGAAGAAACATCTCGAATACTGCAATCAATAAAAATGTTTTAAAGGATCTGATGAAGAAGAGGTGAAGGATAGGTGAAGGTTACAGAAATAAAGTGCTCTGAAGTACTTGTATACCTGGAACAATTAAATGCTAACAAATCCTACGGCCCAGATAACTTAGCTCCAAGATTTTTAAAAGAGATCAGGAGACAGCTGATATATCATATAACAAAGATATTCAACAAATTTCTATTGGATGGTCAGGTGCCAACTAACTACAAATTAGCAAATGTTATTCCAATATATAAATAAAAGACAAAACGTGTGCCCTATTGACCTTACGTCTGTTAGATAGAATGATGGAAAAAATGATACGAGATAAAAATTTTCACTTTTATAGAACAAAAAATATCAGACAACCAAAATGGTTTCCGCTGTAGAAGTTCCTGCCTGACGAATTTGGTGGAATTGCTTAATGTTTTTTATCAGAATTGGGACGAAAAATTAATGCTTGATATTAAATTTTCTGAAGACATTTCGATAAAGTGCCTCACAAGAGACTTTAACATAAACTCAAAGCACAGGAAATCGGTGAAGAACTCTGTGCATGGATCAGAGACTGGCTTAACGGAAGAGAGGAGCATGTAGTATTAAACGGTGAAGCCTCGGATTGGCTAGACGTAACGAGTGGTGTGCCATAGGGGTCGGTTCTAGGCCCAATTCTTTTCATAATATACATTATACACCTAGAACACGGTCTCATTTCTAAGACCTCCAAATCTGCTGAGATACTAAACTAAGAGGTAGAGCTGTAAACAGGTGGGGCTGCAAAATGGGCCATAGAGATCTTAACTTACTAGCAGAGTGGTCAGACAGATGACAAATGATGTATAATATAGATAAGAATAAAGTTATGCACTTTGGAGACAAGAATATACATTACTACAAGAAACTATTCGGAAACTCATTAACTAAAGAAAATGAAGAAAAGGACATTGGGGTTGTTATTAGCAACAATCTGAAATACAGTAAACAGTGTCAAGCAGCAAGTAAAAAAGGCAACCAAATGTTAGGTTTCATAGCCAGGAACATAGATTACAAGACACCAGAAACAATTCCCACACTTTATAATTCTCTAGTAAGACCACACCTTGAATATGAAGTCCAGTTTTGGTTCCCAAAACTATAAAAAGACGGGAAAAATTAGAGCAAGTACAAAGAGGAGCGACAGAATTGATCCCATCCCTTAGAAATCTGGTACACGAAAGGAGGCTAAAACGATTGGATCTCTTCTCCCTTAACCAACGTAGAATTCGAGGCGACTTAATCCAAGTGCTCAAAATTTTGAATAAATTTGATGAAGTAGATCACGAACATCTCGAAAAACAAGAAAATTCTGTTACAAGGACAAATGGAATAGAATTCAAAGCTAAAAGATGTAGTACAAACGTGGGGAAAAGCTTCATTTCCTATAGGTGTGTTGAGCCCTGGAATAAGTTACCGTCAGACGTAGTGAATGCTAAGACTATAAATACCTCCAAAAGTCGCTCAGACAAATATTTTATAAATTCAGGTATACTCTCAGAAATACGCCAGAAATATACTGTATAAACGACAGCGGTAACGGAGACCATAGAAGGCTAATGTACAGCAGCGGGGAGTCGGTGATAGCTTAAAAAACTGCTGAGTGAAATCATATTTTTTTGTCAAGTTACTTTTTTCTTTTCTCAACCGGACAACCCAGTCGTGGACCAATAAGGCCTCCTGTTGTCTATCTTTCTCATTTAGATTCATGTAAATTTGCATGATAGTGCCTGACTCCAATTAGTCAACATGACAGTCACGAGAAATACCAGAGTTCAAACGTTCAACTTTAATGATCTTGGCATTTGGTCCTGACAGACAAACCTGGGATGATATAGTCATTGAAAGTGACATGAACGTAGCTTGTAAAAGTCTCAGAAAATCCTTCAAAGAAGCAGAGGGAACATACGTACCAGTGCGTAGCAGATGGTGTATTACTAAAACAAAACCCAGGTGGTGGAA
>JAUUDZ010451765.1:0-12604 GCA_032361705.1 Panulirus versicolor
TTGTACATTTACTTACGTTTTATCTATATGCCATCGCTTTATTCATGTACTTCAGTTTTATTTATATGCCAGCGACTCGTACATTTACTTTCATTTTATTTATTTGCTTACGTCAGGCTTGCAATGAATGATAATCACAGAAAATGTGAGAAATTAGTCATTGTTGAAAATAGTAAACTTTTTAGGGGTAACAAACACATTCGCTATTTTTTAGGGCTTAAGAAGTTGGGATAAGTTACTCTCTATATATATCGACTTGTACATACGTTTTATTTACAAGTCAACTACTTGTACATTCATTTACGTCTTATTTATATGCCATCGACTTGTACATCTACTTACATTTTATTTATATGCCATCGACAGGTTTTGTTACGTTAGACTTGAAATGATAATCTCAGAAAATAAAAAAAATTAGTCATTGTAGAAAACGGTAAACATTTTAGGGGTAACAAACACGTTAGCTATTTTTTAGGGTTTAAGAAGTTGGGATCCGTTACTCTATATATATATAATAGACTTGTACATTTACTTACATTTCATTTATATGTCATCGTTAGGCTTGAAATGATAATCACAGAAAATGGTAAAAATTGGTCATTGTAGAAAATGGTAAACTTTTTAGGGGTAACAAACACATGTTAGAATTTTTTTAGGGTTTAAGAAGAGGGGATACGTTATATATATCGACTTGTATATTTACTTACGTTTTCTTCAAATGCCATCGATTACTTTTGTTTTATTTATATGCCAGCGACTCGTACATTTACTTACGGTTTATTCATATGCCATCAAATTGTACCTTTATTTACGTTTTATTTATATGCCATCGACTTTTACATCTACTTACATTCTATTTATATGCCATCGACAGGTTAGGTTACGTTAGGCTTGAAATGATGATCACAGAAAATGGTAAAAAGTAGTCATTGTAGAAAATGGTAAACTTTTTAGGAGTAACAATGTTATGAATTTTTTAGGGATCAAGAAGTTGGAATACGTTACTCTATATATATATATATATATCGAGTTGAACGTTATTTATATTCCATCGATTTTTACATTTACTTATGTTTTATATATGTCATTGACTTGTACATCTACTTACATTTTATTCATATGCCATCGACTTGTACATTTCCTTACATTTTATTTATATGCTATCGACAGGTTAGGTTACGTTAGGCTCCAAATGATAATCACAGAAAACGGTAAAAATTAGTCATTGTAGAAAATCGTAACCTTTTAAGGTTTAAGAAACACAAGTTATGAATCTTTTAGGGTTTAAGAAGTTGGCATACGTTACTCTATATATATTGAAATGTATTTTTAAGCCATCAACTTGTACATTTACATACGTTTTATTTATATGCCATCGACAGGTTGGGTTAAGTTAGGCTTGAAATGATGATCACAAAAACTGGTAAAAGTTAGTCATTGTAGAAATTGGTAAAGTTTTTCGGGGTAAGAAACACATATTAGGAATTTTTTAGGGTTTAAGAAGTTGGTATACGTTGCTCTATATATATCGACTTCTACATTTACTTACGTTTTATTTATATGCTATCGACTTGTACATTTACTTGTGTTTTATATATAAACTATTGGCTTATATATAAAGATCATTAGTTTTACCGACTTCTAACAGGTCAAGATCATTAGGTTTACTGCCTTATAACATGTCAAGATCATTAGGTTTACTGCCTTATAATATGTCAAGATAGATTTATAAATAAGGAAGATCGTTAGATTTGCTGCCTTATAAATAAGGAAGACCATTAGATTTACCGCCTTCTAACAGGTCAAGATCATTAGATTTACAGGCAAGATCATTAGATTTACTGCCTTGTAACAGGTAAAGATCATTAGATTTACTAATGTCGAGACATTAGATATTCTGACTTATAACGTAAAAGGTCAAGATTATTAGAATTACTGTCAGGATCATTAGATTCACAACCTTATAACGGGTTACGATCATAAGATTTATTGCCTTATAAAAAGTCAAGATCATTAGATATACTGCCATATAACGTCAAGATCATTAGATTTACTGTCTGATAATTCAAGAACATTACATTTACTGCCTTGTAACGGGTCAAGATTTACTGCCTTGTAACAGGTCAAGATTATTAGATTTACTCCCTTATACCATGTCAACATTTGTTGTTTTATAGATAGAAAAGATTATTAGATTTACTGCCTTGTAACAGGTCTAGATCGTTAGATTTATAGTCTTATATCAATTCAACATCTTTAGATTTACTGCCTTATAACCGGTCAAGATTGTCAGATTTATTGCCTTATAACAAGTCAGGATTTTTACTGCCATATAACCGTTCAAGATTATTATATTTTTTTGTCAAGATCATTAGAATTACTGCCTTATAATAGGTCAAGATCATTAAATGTCAAAACATTAGATATTCTGACTTATAACAAGGATTGGTTATTAGATTTACTGCCTTGTAACAGGTCAAAATTATTAGAATTACTGCCTTATAATAAGTTAGGATCATTAGATTTACTGTCTGATAATTCAAGAAGATTAGATTTACTGCCTTGTAACGGGTCAAGATCATTAGATTTGCTGCCTTATAAATATGGAAGATCATTAGATTTACTGCCTTATAATATGTCAAGACATTAGATATTCTGACTTATAAAAAGAAATGATCATTAGATTTACTGCCTTGTAACGGGTCAAGATTATTAGAATTACTGCCTTATAAGAAATCAATATCATTAGATTTACTGCCTTGTAACAGGTCAAGATCATTAGATTTATTGCCTTACACCATGTCAACACCATTAGATTGGTTGTTTTATACATAGAAAAGATTATTAGACCTTGTAACAGGTCTAGATCATTAGATTTACAGTCTCATATCAAAACTCAACATCCTTAGATTTACTGGCTTGTAACGGGTCAAAATCCTTAGATTTACTGCCTTGTAACAGGTCAAAATTATTGGATTTGCTCCCTTATAAATAAAGATCATTAAATTTACCGCCTTCTAACAGCCTTATTATAGGGCTGTAATACTGCCGTATTACATAGATTTACTGCCTTATAACAGGTCAAGATCATTAGATATATTACCATATAACATGTCAAGATCATTACATTTCCTGCCTTGTGACAGGTCAAGAAATCATTACATGTACCTCCCTGTAACAAGTCAAGATTCACAAGTCAGATTCACAAGATTTACTGCCTTGTAAATATGGAAGATCATTAGATTTGCTGCCTTATGTATAAGGAAGTTCAATGGATTCACTGCCTTTTGACGTGTAAAGATTACTAGATTTACATTGTTATCATAGATTTACTGGTAAGATAATTAGGTCAAGATCATTAGATCTACTGCCTTTTAACAGGTCAAGGTCATTCGATTTACTTCCTTTTAACAGTTCAAGATCATTAGACTTATAACTTATAACTTGTAACAGGTCAAGATTATTAGAATTACTGGCTTGTGACAAGTCAGGATCATTTGATTTACTGCCTTATAACAATTCAGGATTATAACAGGTTTAAGATGATTAAATTTACTGCCTTAAATTAGGTCAACAGATGATCATTAGATTTACTGCCTTATAACATGATAACATCATTAGTTTTGTTGCCTAAAAGGCAGATTTATTTAGATTTACAACCTTATAATAGGGCAATATTTAATGCCTTATAACAGATCAAGACAATTAGATTTATTGCCTTATAATATGTCAAGATCATTAGATCTTGTAACCGGTCAAGATTATTATATATTTTGTCTTATAACTACCCATGATCATTAGATTTACTGCCTTATAACGGGTCAAGATCATTAAATTTACTTCCTTATAATATGTCAAGCCACTAGATATTCTGACTTATACTGCCGTATAACATGTCAAGATCATTAGATTTGTTGCCTTGTAAATATGCCTTTTAACAGGTCGAGATCATTTACTGCCTTATGAATAAGGAAGATCATTAGATTTACAGTCAAGATCATTAGATTTACTGCCTTATAACATGTCAGGATCATTAGATTTACTGCCTGATAACAATTCAAGATCATTAGATTTACTGCTTTGTAACAGGTCAAGATCATTACATTTACTGCCTTACAACAGGTCAAGATTATTATATCTTTTACCTTATAACAGGTTAAGATCATTAGATATACTGCCTTTTAACAGGTAAAGTTCATCAGATTTACTTCGTTGTAACAGGTAAAGATGATAAGATATACTGACATTAGATATTCTGAATCATTAGATTTACTGCCTTGTATCAGATCAAGATTGCAAGATTTACTGCCTTTTAATAAGTCAAGATCATTAGATTTATTGGCTTGTAACAGATGTACTGCCCTATAACATGTCAACACTATTAGATTTGCTTCCTTACAAATAGGGAAGATCGTTAGATTTACTGCCTTATAACATCAAGATTTATTGCCTTAGAACAAGTCAAGATCATTAGATTTACGCCCATGTATTTACAACTTTGTAACTGGTCAACATCATTAGATTTGATGCCTTGCAAATAGAGATCATTACATTTACTTCCTTGTAAAAGGTCAAGATTTACAGCCAAATATTAGGGCAAGATCATTAGATTTACTTCCTTATATCAAATGAACATCCTTAGATTTACTGAATATAACAGGTCAAGATCTACTAACTTATAATAGGTCAAGATCATTAGATTTACTGCCTTATGACAAGTCAAGATCATTAGATTTACGCCCATGTAACATGTCAAGATCATTAGATCTACCGTCTGATAATTCAAGAGCATTAGATTTACTGCCTTGTAACAGGTCAAGATAATTAGATTTACTGCCTTTTAACAGGTCAAGATCATCAGATTTATTGCCTCATAACAGATCAAGATAATTAGATTTATTGCCTTATACCATGGCAACATCATTAGATTTACTGCCTTATAACAGGTCAAGATCATTAGATATGCTGCCATATAATGTCAAGATCATTAGATTTACTGCTTTATAAAAATCATGATAATTAGATTTACTGCCTTACAACCGGTCAAAATTATTATATTTTTTTCCTTATAACAGGTCAAGATCAATAGATATACTGTCTTTTAATTAGATTTACTTCCTTGTCGCAGGTTAAAATCATTTGATTTACTGCCTTATAATATGAACATATGAATAGTTCCAAGAATATTATATTTACTTTCTTATAATAACTCAAGATCATTGGCTTGTAACAGGTAAAGATCATTAGATTGCCTTTTAGCAGATCAATATAATTAGATAGGAAAGATCCTTAGATATACTGCCTTGTAATGGGGCAAGATCATTAGATTTACTTCCTTGTAACAGGTAATCATTAGATTACTGCCTTATAACATATGATCGTTATATTTACTACCTTATAACAGGTCAAGATCATTATATTTACTGCCTTTTAAGAGGTCAAGATCATTAGACGTACTGCCTATTACAGGTAAAGATCATTATATTTACTGCCTTTTAACATGTCAACATCATTATATGTTATAACATCAATAGATTTGCTGCCTTGTAACAGGTCAAGATTTACAGCCTTATAATAGGGCCAGATCATTAGATTTATTGCCTTTTATTTACAACTTATAACAGCTGAAGATCATTAGATTTAATGCCTTATAACATGTCAAGATCATTAGATCTCATGTGAAAATGTAATGATCATTAGATTTACTCCCTTTTAACAGGTCAAGATAGTTAGATGTATGTGAAGACCATTAGATTATACTGCCTTATAACAAGTTAAAATCATTACATTTACTGCTTTATAACAGGTCATTATTAGAAAATTTAAAGATCAATTGATTTACTGACTTGTAACCGGTCAAGATTATTAAATGATTAGATTTACTGCAATATAACAGATCAAAATTATTAGATTTATTTCCCTATAACAGGTCAAGATCATTACATTTACTTCTTTGCAACAGTTCAAGATCAGTACGAAGGCAGTAGCCTTATAACATGTCAAGACATTAGATATACTGACATGATAAGTCAAAAACACTATATTTACTGCCTAATGTCAAGATCATTAGAATAACTGCCATATAACATTAGACTTATTACTGCCTTGCAAATGGTGATCATTATATTTTTTGCCATATGACAGGTCAAGATCATTAATTAGGTCAAGATTATTAGATTTACAGCGTTGTAACAGGTCATTAGGTTTACTGCCTTATTAGATTTAATGCCCTATCAAGATCATTAGATTTATTGCCTTGCAACATGTCAAGATCATTAGATTTACAGCCTTCTAACAGATCATGATCATTAGATTTACTGCCTTACAACATCTCAAGTTCATTAGATATTCTGACATAAAGAAATCATCATTACATTTACTGCCTTGTAACAAGTGAAAATTATCAGAATTAGATTTACTGCAAAGATTTACTGCCTTATAACATGTCAAGATCGTTAGATTTGCTGCCTTGTAAGGAAGTTCATTAGATTCACAAACTTTTAACGGGTAAAAATTGTTAAATTTACAGCGTTATCGTAGATTTACTGCCAAGATTTACAGCGTTATCGTAGATTTACTGGTAAAAGGTAAAGATCATTAGATTTGCTTCCTTGTAAAAGTCAAGATCATTTACTATCTTATAAACTGGTCAAGATCTGCCTTGTATCGTGTCAATATTTACTGCCATTAGATATTATGAATTGAAACAAGTAATCCTGTAACAGGTCAAGATTATTACTGCCTTATAAGAAGTCAAGATCCTTACATTTTCTGCCTTGTAACAGGTCAAGATTTACTGCAATATATCAACACCATTAGATTTACTGCCATTAAAGGTCAAGATTATTAGATATATTGCCTTATAAAAATTCTAGATCATTAGATCATGAGATTTACTGCCCTAAAACAGGTCAAAATTATCATATCAACTCATTTTTAGATTTACTGCCTTATAATAACAGGTCAACATCATTAAACTTACTTCATTATAACATACCAACATCATTAGATTTGCTGCCTTATGAGTATGGAAGATCATTATGTTTGACTCCTTAATCTGTCAAGATCATTATAACATACCAACATTATAACATGCCAACATCATTAGATTTATAGATATGGAAGATCATTAGATTTATTGCCTTATATCGTCAACATTCTCAGATATTACATGTCAAGATCATTAGATTTACTGTCTGATAATTCAAGATCATTAGATTTACTGCCTATAAGGCAGATTATTAGAATTAAAAGTATCAGATTTACTGTCTTGTAACAGGCCTTATAACAAGTCAGGATCATTTGACTTATAACATGTCAAGATCATTAGATTTGCTGCATTGTAAATAAGGAAGATCGTTAGATTTACTGTCTTAAAAAATCAAGATCACTAGATTTACTTTCTTATAACATGTCAACATCATTAGATTTGCTGCCTTATAAATAGGGAAGATCTAATACTGCTATATAACATGTCAAGATCATTAGATTTACTGCCTTATAACAGGTGAAGATTTACTGACATATCAAATTAAGATAATTAGATTTACTGCTTTCCACAAAATCAAAATCATTAGATTTTGATTTACACCTTACAGCTGAAGATAATTAGATGTTATAGCAGGTGAAGATCATAAGACTCTGCCTTATAACAAATAAATATTTTGTAAAAGGTCAGGATCATTAGATCTTATAGCAGGTGAAGATCAGAAGACTTACTGCTTTATAACCTTATAAGAGGTCAAGATCGTTAGATTTACTGCCTTAAACATGTCAAGATCAATAGATTTACTGCCTTATAATCGGTTAAGATTATTAAATCATTAGATTTACTGCCGTATAACAGATCAAGATCATTAGATTTACTGCCTTGTATTTACTTCCTTATAACAGATCAAGATCATTAGATTTATTTCCTTCAAACAGGTGATCATTAGATTTACTTCCGTAAATCAAGACATTAGTTATACTGACTAGTAATGCCAAAATCATTAGATTTATTGCCTTTTATAACAAGTTAAGATTATTAGATTTACAGCCTCGTATCAGGTCAAGATTTACTGCATTATATCTAATGTCAAGACATATTAGATTTACTATCTTGTAACAGGTCAAGATTTTTAGAATTAGAACTATTAGATTTACTGTCTTGTAACACTTCAAAATTATTAGAATTACTGCCTTATAATAAGTGAGGATCATTTGATTTATTTCCTTCAAACAGGTCAAGATCATTAGAATTACAGCCTTTTAACAGGTCAAGATTATTAGATTTACATGCCTTATAACATGTCAAGATCATTAGATTTTATAGCAGGTAAAGATCACAAGACATAACAAGTGAATATCATTAGATATACTCCCTTTTAATGGGTCAAGATCGTTAGATTTATTGCTTTATAACAGGTCAAGGTCATTAGATGTTCTGCCTTAGAACTTGTCAAAATCAATAGATTTCCTGCTTTGTAACAGGTCGATTAAATTATTAGATTTACAGCCTTATAATAGATCAAAATTATCAGATTTACAGCCTTGTAAAAGGTCAAGAGCATTAGATTTACTGCCTTATATTTACTGCCTTATCAGGATCATCAGGTTTATTTCTTTATAATAGGTAAAGATCAATAGATATACTTTCGTAAAGTTAAAATTATGAGATTTACTGCCTTGTAACTCGTCAAGATCATTAGATTTATTGCCTCATAACAAGTCATTATTTTTACTGCCTTATAACCGGTCAAGATTGTTATATTCTTTGCCTGGTTGTCAAGATTAATAATCATTAGATTACTATATTAGATTTACAGCCTTATAACAAATCAAGATGATTAGATTTAATGCTTTATAACGTCAAGACTTTAGATATATTGAATTATAACAATTCAAAATATTTACCGCCTTTTAACAGCTCAAAGATCATTGGATTTACTGCTTTTCAGCCGGTCAAGATTATTATATTTTTTACTTTATAAATGTTCTAGATCATTAGGTTTACTACCTACAATATTAGATCATTAGATTTACTGCCTTATAACAGGACATCATTAGATTTACTTCCTTGTTACAGGTCAAGATCATCAGATGTTATAGATGTATTGCCTTGTAACAGGTCAAGATGATTAGGTTTAATGCCTTATAACAAGTCAGGATCATTAGATTTACTGCCTTGTAACATGTCAAGATCATTAGATCTGCTACCTTGTAAATTAGGAAGATCATTAAATTTACTGACTTTTAACAGGTCAAATTTACTGCCTTATAACATGACAAGATCATTAGATTTGCTGCCTTAAAAATAAGTAAGACCATTAGATTTACTGCCTTTAAACAGGTAGAGATCATTAGATTTACTCCTTATAACATATGAACATAATAGATATTCTGAATTATGACAGGTGAAGATCATTAGATTTCCAGCCTTATATCAAGTCTTTGTAAGATGACAATTAAAGATCATTAGATTTACTACATTGTAACAGGTCAAGACCATTAAATCATCTAATGAACTTGACCTTAAGCCTTATATCAAGATCATTAGATTTACTGCCTTATAACAACTCAAGATTATTAGATCTATAACACGTCAAGATCATTAAATCTCTACCGGTTATAGATTTAATGCCCGATAACAGACCAAGATCATTAGTTTTACTACCTTTTGACAGATGAAGATCATTAAATTTACTGCCTTATATCTGGGTAAGATAATTAGAATTATTGTCAAGATCTTTACAGCCTCGTAACTGGTCAAGATTTACAGCCTTATAACAAGGTCAAGATCATCATATTTACTGCATTGAAACAGGTGAAGATCATTAGACTTACTGGATTATAACCGGTCAAGATCATTAGATTTATTGCCTTATAACAAGTCAAGATCTTTACTGCCTTGTAACAGGTTTTTACCTTAAAACCAGTCAAGTTCATTAGATTTACTGACTTATAACATGTCAAGATCATTAGATTTGCTGCCGTGTAAATAAGGAAGATTTACTGCCTCTTAACAGGTCAAGATTATTAGAATATTAGATTTACTGTCTTATGACATGTCAAGATCATTAGTTTTGCTGCATTATGAATAGGGAATATCCTTAGATATACTGCCATATCAATTGATTTACTGCCTTGTCAAGATCTTTAGATTTACTGTTATCTGTTTATTTGTTTATAAGAGGTCAAGATCATGAGATGTTCTGCCTTAGAACATTGTATCCGGTCAAGATTATTAAATCGTTAGATTTACTTCATTATAACAGATCAAAATCATTAGATTTACAGCCTTGTAAAAGGTAAAGATATCTAGATTTACTGCCTTATATTTACTTATATTTACTGCCATATAACAGGTCAAGATCATTAGATTTACTTACCTGTAACAGGTCAAGATGACTAGACATTACATATGCTGACTTGTAATACGTCGAGATCATTAGAATTATTGCCATATAACAGGTTAAGATCATTAGATTTACTAGCTTATATCAACTTAACATACATAGATTTACTGCCTTGTAACACATCAAGATCTTTAGATTTACTGACCGGTAGATATACTGCCATATGATATACTGCCTGATGACAATTCAAGATTTACTGGATTTACTGCCTTATAACTGCCTTGTAACAGGTCAAGATTATAAGATTTACTGCCTTATAATAAGTCCGGATTTACTGCCTTGTAACAGGTCAACATCATTGGGACAAGATCATTAGATTTACTGCTTTATAACAACTTAAGATCATTAGATTTACTGCCGTATCAAGATCATTTGATTTAGAGCAAGATCATTAGATTTGTTGTCTTGTAATATGTCAAGACAATAGATATTTTGCCTTATATCATCTCAATAGCCTTAGATTTACTGCCATATAACATGTCAAGATCATTTAATATCATTAGATTAGATTAGACTTCTAAAGATTATAGCAAGTCCAGATCATTAGATTCACTGCCTTATAGCAGCTCCAGATTTACTTCCTTATAACACTAGATATTCTGACATAACTTGTAACAGGTCAAGATTATTCGAATTACTTCAAGATCATTCTGTTTAGTGCCTTATTTGCTGTCTTATAAATAAAGATCATTAAGATTTGCTGCCTTATAAATAAGGAAGATCATTAGATTTATCGCCTTCTATTACGTCAAGATCATTAGGTTTAGAGCCTTATCATATGGCAAGATAATTAGATTTACTGCCTTATAACATATGAAGACATTAGATATTCTGAATTATATCGAGTGAAGATTATTAGATTCACTGCCTTGAAAAAAGTCAAGATTATTTCCTGCTTTGTAACACGTCAAGATCATACTGCCATATAACATGTCAAAATCATCAGATATCCTGGATTATAAAAAGAAATGATCATTAGATTTACTGCCTTGTAACAGTAACAGTAACAGTAACTACTGTTACAACAAATCACATTCATTAGATTTACTGTCTTTTAACAGGTAAAGATTATTAGATTCAGAGCTTTATTATAGGGCAAGATTATCTGAATTACTGCCTTATAACAGATCAAGATAATTAGATTTCCTGTCAAGATCATTAGATTTACGTCCTTGTAACAGGTAAAGATCAATGGATTTACTGCCTTGTAACAAGTCAAGATTATTAGATTTATTGCCTTATAACATGTTAAGATCTTTAGATTTTTAGCCTTTTTATAGGGCAAGATCATGAGATTTACTTCCTTGTAACAGAATAAGATCAGTAAGTATAATGATCTTGACCTGTCAAGATCATTATTTTCTACATATACTGCCTTATAACATTTGACGATCATTAGAATTACTGCATAGGTCAAGATCATTAGATTTACTTCCTTGTAACACTTCAAGATCATTAGATTTATTGCCTTATAACAGGTCAAGATCATTTGATTTACTTGCTTCAAACTGGTCATGAGATTTACCGCCTTATATTATATGAAGACTTAAGATATTCTGAATTATAACAAGATCATTAGCTTTACTGCCTTGTAACGGGTCAAGATTATTAGATTTACTGCATTATAACAAGTCAAGATCATTGGATTTACTGCCTTGTAAAGAGGTCAAGATCATTAGATTAACTGCTTTATAACATGTCAAAATCATTAGATTTGCTGCCTTATAAATTCGGAAGATCATTAGATTTACTGCCTTATAGCAAATCAAGATAATCATATTTACAGGTCGAAATCATTAGATTTATTTCTTTGTAAAATGTCAAGATCATTATATTTACTGCCTTAAACAAATCAAGATCAATTGATTTACTGCCTTATTTAACAAGTCAAGATCATTAGATTTACGGTTGTAAAGCAGTGTCTTCACCTGTTATAAGGTAGTAAATATGATCATTTTAGCTTTACTGCCCTATAACTGGTCGAGATCATTAGATTTACTTTCTTGTAACAGGTCAAGATCATTAGATATACTGCCTTATAACAGGTCAAGATCATTAGATTTACTGCCTCATGTAAAGTGAAGATAATTAGTGTACTACTTTATACCAAGGCAAGATTAATAGATTATAACATTTTAAAATCATGAGATCTTATAGCAGGTGATGAGATTAGATTTACTGTCAAGATCATTAGATTTACTGCTTTA
>JAUUDZ010451775.1:0-12604 GCA_032361705.1 Panulirus versicolor
GAGAATGTTAGCGCGCGCGCGCGCGCACGTGTGTGTGTGTGTGTGTGTGTGTGTGTGTGTGTGTGTGTGTTTGTGTGTACCCTTAACCACGTTCACCTCTTGTGGTTATCATGTGTACGCCTCGCCTCGCTCTCGCAGCCCACCCGCCACTCTGATGTACGTGTCACCTGAGCTGGTAACCTGGGCCGCCTCTACCGAGAATACCAAGGGTCACCTTAGGGAGGGAGGGAGGGGGTCACTTCCCATGGGTCCAGACCGTCCACAAGGAGAAGCGGAAATAAGAAAACAAGTCTCGTGTGTTCAAGGGCGTCCCGTCCCACGAGGGGCGCGCGCGCTGGCCAGGGCGACAGTGAAGTGTTGTCCCATATGTAAATAAAGGGCGGGTAAGACGGGACTGAGGGTGGCGAGGGTGAGGGTGAAGTTGAGGGAGGAGGCGTTGTGTATAGGAGCAAGTTAATGGTGGAGGGGAAATGGTGGAGTGGTGAGATGTGGAGGCTACTGGAGGGGGTGAGGAAAGATGTGCGTAATTCACACCATGAGTATAAGTATTTATTTACGTTTTCGTCTGACGATCATGCGCCTGTGTACGGTCGTTTGACCCTCAATCCCTCGGCAGCGAGCCGTACGTTAAGCCGTGGGGTCCCTGGCGCTGGAAGAGTGTAGTGTTGGTGGACGGTGTGTGCGTGTACGGAAGCGTGTGTGACGCTGGAGTGTAATGACTTGTTTTCCGCTGCGTTTGGCTTCATTTTAGACTGGTGTCGCGTCCTACCAACGTCCCGTTTGCCCCTTGTACCCTGGAGAAACTACAGCAACCGCGTAGAAAACGACTAACGCTTTTGAAAATAATGGAACCGAATTCAACGGAGTCGTGACAGCAGTTGAACGATCTTAGAATGTCCGGTAGCTTACAATGACGACAAGAGGTAAGACTTATCTTGATTTTGTACGTAATGGAGAGAACGTTATAGTGCTGTTATGGTTTGTACATTCGTCAGTGGATTAGGCAGTGAAGGGGAGACTGTAGGGAGTGGGGGTAAAAGGAGGAGGAGTAGGAGGAGGGGCGTATAGACGTCAGAGTGGAGTGTGTAGGGTTGAGAGAGGAGGAGGGTAGAGAGGAGGGGGTTATAGGCGTCAGGGAACAGGTCGTAAGGGTGACTGAGCGACCGGTGGATAGTGTAGGGGAAAGCAGCAGCAGAATGGGTGATAAAATACAATTAGGAAAGAAGACATTTCAGGATGATTCTCGAAGTAGAGATTGTAGCCAGTGCTTGGGATACACGAAATATTATTGCCCTTGTCATTGATAAATCAGATATTATTCCAACCTGAAGTGTGGGAAGCAAATTTAATCGTGTGTTCGACTTTTGTATGTTAGATGTGTTTTGTGCAACAGTTTTGCTTTATACAAATGTCATGTTCGGTTCGGTTCAAATGTTCTGTTCCACTTTTCGTTGTCAAAATGTTACGTTCTTGTGTGTAGTGTAATCATCATGTTTAGTTTTGTTCTTTGTTGCATGACAAATTCATTATCTGTTGTGTAGTATAGTGACCATGTTTTGTTGTTTATGATTTGCTTTTCAAATGAGCCAGTTCGTTACGTTTCTTAAGTTTTTCTTTCGGGGATTAAATGAAATGCGTAGTTTTATTAGTGATTTAGTGAAGTGGCTGAACTACGCAGGCACTTAGCATAATGGCCTGATAGTTTGTCATTTAACTAAACGCCAAGATTAAGGTATGTGTATGTGTGTGTTTGTGCATTGTGTACCTCATTGTTCATGCCTGTGTTTGTGTTGTGTACTTTTTTGTTAGCTAAGACGGCACTAGCAACTAAGATCCTAATCGAGGCCATCCCATTAACGCTATATATATATATATATATATATATACACACTCTAGCCTGAGCCAGGTACCCATTCTATCGACCAAACCATAAGCGTGGATGAACCTGCTGGGTGAACTGTGGATCGATTGCCACACCCAGGATTCGAACCTATGCACTCGACCCTGGGCGACCCGTGAATGCGTCACGGTCATTAACGCTAACCACTACACCACGGGAGTGTTAACAGGTGATGTGTACTTAATAGTAATTGTCTACGATCAGACATTCATATAAAAAGATTTTTATAATTGGGAGCAACACACACACACGGGCGACGCACATTCCGTTCTTTATAGTCGTACTATGTATTTAAAATTTTCATAATTCCTCATTTTAATTCCAAAGTGCTTCTGTTTAAAATCTGCGCCACTTTTATCCCAGAGTGCCTACACTGTGTCACTCACAGTGCTGGCAATTTGCCGCAAGAATGCCAGATTTTAAAGTCCTTACCCTCACACGAGACACCAGACTTTCAAAAACGCTTGTTTACATACTTTCTCCGAAAAGAAAGGAAAATACTTATTAAACGTTTCAGCTCTTAAGAAGATGTGTATATATTCTTCCTATCTGCTTTTATCGTCTAATTTACATGAATGTATTAGATTTGCACCTTTCCTCTCTCTCGCTGGCGAATGGCGTTGCCAAAATCCCTCCTTAAAAGGTAGATGCGATTATCTCATAAACTGTCCAGAGGTATATTGCACAAACTCATACTTTGAGTTTTTTTTTCCATTTACCCTATACAAAGTTTCGACACTTTCTTCAACGAAAAAGTTATCTATTTAGAAAACGAATGTTATATGTTACCGGCTGTAATGATAACTATTCTAGCGCTCATTTGTAAATAATTAACAGCAGGTTGAGATCTTCAGATCAGAACATTTTGAAGAACACTTTCGTGTGAGATGATGGGAGTAACAGTTCGAGTTATTGAATGTATTTGTCCCATAAAAACGTCATGCACGTAAGAAGCTGAACACCACTTTCCAATCCGTTTCATTCATCATTTATTTCTTCATTTTTCCTCGTTGTATTCTTCTATCCGTTTATCATGACATCGGTAGACTCCGTATGAGAGGAGGGTCAAGACACTCCATGGGTGCAATGGTAATATGCAGGACAAAAAAAAAATCGTATTCAACATTCACGTTTGAATGTTTCTCTAACACGTAAACACAAAGACATTGATAAAAACGTTCTAAGAAAGCAAAACCAGAATTTTGTCAAACGTGTCATTCGTCTTTTGTTTCCACCGATATTTCTACAACGCTTCACTCCTATACCAAGATGAGCACTTTGTAGTCGCTTCCTCACAACGCCATGGTTGCCAGTGGCGTTCGAGATTTTCCATACAAGCTGCCTGGCTGACCGGGTGGTCAGATGGGGAGGGCGAGGCTGAATCCTCCATTTATCTTTTTTTTTTGTATCCTTTTTGTTCCTGTGGTAATGTGTAAGGTATATAGTTAACACAACGAAAACAAGATGTAGGGATGGAAGAGACAAAACATGCGAATAAAAATTAGGACGATGCAATTGTTAGATAAATCATCCCTTCCTGAATGTCAAAAAATTCAATTGTTACATTAAAGAATATTAGAGTAGTTTGCATTCCAGTAACTTGGTTGTTAACATAACAATGATAGTTGATTTGGGTATTGCTAATTGTTGGCTCTCTCTGAAAGCGACCGCGTCCTTGGCTCAGCGGCTTTCCATAAGCACAGAGCATTCTAACTAATGTAAACCCATTAAGCATGTTGTCTCATTGTAGTAGCCTTTACGTACTCGAAACTTATTGCGATTTGACATACAACCAAACAGTATCTCTGTCTTCAGGTTTTCAAGATGGTCCTCAATATTGTCTTCATCGTATGATACCCCAGCTGAGGTGGGAATGTCCATATAATGCAAGATAATGTACAGCCCATTTTCGCTAAATTCATGTCGAGATGATCTTGCTTATAGCTTGGCCATATTCTCTCTTCCATCTCCACATCACCCGACATTGATTTATTTTTTTTTCTTTGTCATTACCTGACGAATTTATAACGAATCGCTTCGATTGTAATCATGAAATCACTTGTTGAGCATGGCTAGAAAATTATTGTAGTGCATGACATTCTTTCCCTAGTGACCACAAAGCAGCCATACCGGTTATTTATGACGAGAGATTCAGATAGAGGAGAGAGGCGCATATCGTATCCTTTATGAGACCATACGAGTTTACAAATCCATTTCGCCTCTTTTGACACGACCTAGCAAGACTGGCCCATGCAACCTCTCTAATTTTCGGGGATTTTGCGGGACGGATTGAAGTCCTGCTATCTTGAGTACATTTCCCCACAAATATATATTTTCTGAATTCGTACCAGCAGTTTTATACCGAGAGTCACTGTAAAAACGAAGAAATACAGGTTTGCACTTGGGGTGGACAAAGAAAAGGAAGATTTCGATCGTAATTATCGCCTCTGGCGGCCACGAGAAGAACTAGATGATAGAGTAAGCAGCACGTGGCTGTTCGAGAGGTCGTCAGGGCTGTTAATCCCATGTTTACTAAAGTTAAATTGTTCATTCGAGGGAGACCATCGGGGAAACTAATGGCCGTCTCATCTTGAAGAAACCCAGGTGCTATGGAGGGCATTGCCCTTCATGACTTGAGTTTGCAACACACGCACACACACACACACACACACACACACACACGAGTGCAGAATTCGCTCTTCGTACTGTTCAGATAGGTAATTATGAAGAAGTAATTGCACACAGACACCCACACACACACTCACCCACACCCACACACACACGCACGCAATCGAACATGCCCACAAACCACACAAATCTCTCTCCACGTGTCAAACACCAAGAGCTCGGGGGAAGACCGCACCAACCAGCCTCCAAGCAAGCACAGCTTGTGCTGACTGTAGGTAGAGTCGACCCCACCAGCAGGTTGGACTGGTTCCTATTGCTGTCTGGCCCAACTGCATTTTTTTTTCTTTTTTTGACTTTTAAATGCCATGAGAACACGGGAGGATGGTGCTTGCGCTGACCGGAACGGCAACGGGTAGAGGATTCACGAGCGGAGTCGAGATGTAGTTTTAAGAATGTATTGAAGGAAAAAATACTTGACTTCTAATGGTTCTCTTGCGCCCTGTGTCGTCTCCTAGGTTTCAAGGTTTACTTTCAGCCTTGATACATTGGTTTGTCACATGGTTTTAGCTGTTCTCTGTTGTAGGGTGAAAAAAGTTTATATAGTCTGTTTCTGCGTATTTACTTTTGCACCTTACGGGAAGGTAGTTATGCTTTCGTTGATGTGTGCGAGTGGGTGTGTGTGTGTGGTTACTAATTATGTATTCTGGGGAGAGAGATTTACGTTTGTGATGCCCTACCTCTTCTAACTCTTTCATTTGTATCGTGTCTTTATTGTTATGTTTATACACGTGTGTGGTGTTCTATCTATTAGTACATATATCTATCTATTTGTGTCTATCTGCCTTTCAGATAATAATAATCTGATGCCATATAATTGACGAAAAAGCTTTTATGTCTGTGTCTGTTACTTAGCTTATTCTTATGTATATCCTGTCCAGTTATGAATGTCTGTCTGCCTGCCAAATGAAAATTGAATGTTAGAAACGCAGCGAAAAAGAAGAACGTCTCTCGTTTGTGTCTGATTATTTTTAGTGTCCTTCGTGCGACAGACAATCGACAGACATATAGCGAGATTATCTTCACAAAGTTTACTTTTTCCAAGTAAAAATGCACAAAAAGAAAGTGATACACTGCTTTATTAGTCGAGTATTAATTGTTCTTGTTTATCACATTTCATCTTCATTTCTCCAGAACCGAATCTTGGTGTAAAGTACTTAAACACATGGGAAGGTTTGGGAGGCTAGCGGTATGGCAGTTTGGGAAGGTATGCGTCGACAGACCCAGCAGGGGTCTTCACCTTGTGGCTGTCGGCTGTCATCCAGCCTGTGTTGACGTTGCTGTTACAGGGAGGGATGGAGGGAGGGTTGGGAGGAGTTGTTGGCTGTGGGGACTCTCGTCCAGCTTCCCAACCTCCCATCCGATAAGAAAAAGTCCTGGCATTTAAGGCTGAAAGTTACAGTAAAGGATATTTGGTATCTGGTCAATTGTGAGGTTATCTTTCGTCCACTCGCCACTGTATCTTGTGCTCCCAGAGGAACTTGCGTCTTCAGGCATTTGTTGTATATAAAGTAATGGATTATCTCATTGTAATGGTTCGCTTAACTTGGATCCTGCAGTTACTGAACAAGAAATAGTGTGTAGATATGTAGATGTGTATCTTGAGTGATCTGCACTTGCATGATGGAAAGTGGTGATAATCTCTTGTTTCATAAATGGTTCATAGATAGATGGACGAGGGTTATGAAGACGTATCATCATTCCATACCGGTCGACCAGATAAGGATACACCACTCTTCATCAAATGAGTCGAAAGAAAAACTTTTTCACATGTATTCTAATGACGTTAGATATTTCATTTCATAACTATTGTTCGTAGAAATGTGTAGTCAATGCGAATGCTGATCTCCGTCAGTGGAATTAATCGCTTTATTACTCGGGCAATTCAAATCGACACTCGCCCAGGATCGTAAAGCCAATTACGGGGGGCATTCAGGTATTGATCTGCTGGAGGGAGAGGTCTAAGGAGGCCTTTAAAACCTGGCGAAATTCCTGTGGTTTTCCCCCAATTCTTCCCTCCATTTCGCCACGTCTCCTTTTTTTTATGCACACCTCCCGCCGCTTTTGTGTACGTCCATGGGAACCGTTAGTCAGACAGTAAAAGGGATAAACAACCAAGTTAATAATCTTTCCATTGGGATGTGTCAATAACCTCGGCATCCAACGGGTAGAGACAGATCGGAAACATCAAGTTGAGTTAGCGAGGTTCGTTGTGGTATTTGAGGTCATCTGGCCCCCCTGTTACTATTAGGTAAGGCCCTTACTAGAGGCCCCTCATGTGCGGCTTTCACTCGAGGTCTTCACTCAAGGTTAAAACTTGAGTAACATTCCCAGTTGTGACCATAGCTAGTTGGTTCTCCACTCCTGCCTTTAGCTTCCACTTGTGAAGTCTTCACCAGCGGCTCTTTCCCTGAAGTTCTCCCAGCTGCGTCACAGACCCGGGGCTTTCTTGTCTGCCTCTTCGGTGAAGCACTCGCCTGTGTCGCAGAGCTGAGGATTTAATCTGTGTATCCTTAAGGCTCTTATATGTGATACATTGAGTCTTTGTTTTATTGTATGAGGTTCTTGCCTGTACTCTTCAATTGACCCTTTCCTTTTTGTGTCATTCACCTGACGTTCCGAACAGTGCTTCCGTCACTGCTATTCACCAGATTCTCTCAATAGTGTCATCTTTTCTAAGGCTTTCGTCTGTGTCACTTACACTGAAGCTCTTGACGGTAGTGTGTCACCTAATGCTTCTTTCTTTCACCATTCATCTGAAGCACTTAAGAGCATCATCCACTAAACAAAGACACTTCAGCTCTGTGCTCTCACCCTGAATGCATGTCCGCCCTTCTCTGGATCTTCCACTTGGGTTGAAGATCAAAAGTTATCACGCAAAAAAGGGGGAGATTAAAGGGTGTTTTTAAAAAGAATTGCATCACCATGGACCGTATCTTTTTTCACTTTTTACCTGTAAACGTTTTTGGTTTAGATATCCACATTTTTTGTTTAATCCAGTGTAGTATCTTGGGTTATTGTCCTTAAGAAAATAATCCTTTTAAGTTATGCGTTAAAAACAATACATCCGAGAGAGAATTGAAAATGCCCAGCCCAGTTAGAGATAATGCTTATTTAGCAGTCCTTTATGAGGTGCAGAGGGATGAAATGCGACACACGAGATGCTGTTGAAGATAACGTCGGGTTCAGCTCTCTCTCTCTCTCTCTCCCCCCTGACCGTCTCATTGCTTACACCTGTACGTTCACATTGTCCCTTAACACCCCACCCCGCAACACACACTCACCATGAATACCCGCAGTCTCTCGCTTAAAGGTCGACCTCTGAGTCATTTCTAAGTTTATGCCAGCAGCCCGTGAGGACCTCGACATGCTTCTCCTTCAGCAGAGCCGTGAGCAGAGCAACACACATGCGCCTGACACTCTGAGAAGCTGAGGCCTTGTTAGGTCAGCCGTGTGAGACGCAAGGTCACTCGATTATCTTTGCTGCGAGTGTAAAGAAGAGACGAACGTGGAGAGACTGGGTGTACTCTGGGGACTACCAGTGCTCGCTAGATCTGTAGGGAGTTGGATGAGGAAAGTTCGAGGAAAGGTTATCAGTTTTGAGATAACTGAACTTAAACTGTCGAGATAAAAAACACGAGTGGACGAGGGATCACCTGGGATGTCTTATCTAGAGCAGAAATCATCGGGCTGTGAATGGTATAGTTTGACAGTTTAAACACAAATATGTTAAGAGTATGATCATAATTAACAGCTATGACGTAATGGAGTCTGAACGGTTTAGAGACAGGATATCATGAACAGTTTGGAGGAGAGGAAAATGAGCAGATTATAGAGAGCACAACAGAATAGCTTTAAGGCATTAGAATATGAAGAGATTCGAAGTAGGAGGTTATGATCACGTCTCGAGAGAGCATAATATGAACAGTCAAGAGACAGATCATGGACAGTTTGAAGACAGTATACTATAGATAAGATAGTCTAGGTTGACAAAACGTGAACACTTGAACATGACCATCATGGAGACAACGTAATGTAAGCAGTGGTCACTAAAACTACAATGAGGAAAAATAATACTAAAGGCAAGATCTACCCAGCACAAAAGTTAACCCTATTCCTTCCTCATCGGGTATGTTTCTTCATTTTACAAACCCAGTAGCCTCCCTTCTTACCCTTCCCTCCATCACTGAAAACCTCCTAACATCACTCTCCAGCTCCAACAGCCTTCTCCTTTCTCCTCACACCACCAGAGGGCTCGCATCCATCCCTTACTTTCTTCATCTTTCGTAACCAACCTTCTACGTCCCCCTCTATCCATTGTGGTCTCAGATCCCTCCTCTCTAAGTCCAGATATCTTTTCCCACCTGCCTCACAATCAAACCTCTACAGCATCACCTTGGGGAGGCTGGCTGTAGATGCAATGATAATGAAACTACGAGCTCTCGATGCCATGTACCTACACATCACAGGAGACAGCGAGGGTCCCTAGATAATATATTTCTATTAAGGACGACAAATCTATGGCGTAGTTAGGTGGAGGGGAAGTGAAGGTCTGTGTCACCGTAGATACAATGTCAACTTCCTGTCGACCTAAGTGTCTTTACCTTCAAGTTATGACTATAACCCGACATGGGGACCTGACAGGACGCGAGACGTAAATATTGAACCTAACAGAGCACTTGGCTACCTGGAACACCAACGTGGGAATTATGACCGACATTAGATCCAGTTACTTGTCCAGGATGAGGGAGGGAAAAAATGCTGAACATCAACACCCGCAACAGAGGACCCAGCTAAGAGGTGATATCCACACCAGATACGATATTAGATTAATATTTCGATCTGGATGCCAACTGTGGACTGGTGGACGGACACACACAAGGAAGACAGACCTCTTTCTCATGCGGAGGTGATGCGATGAGACAAAAGACGAAGCTGAATCAGTTGTCTGGGTAGTAGGATCATGCATTACGCACCCCTTGGGTTGTAGATTCACCCGCTACGAGTTGCAAGGTTGTAGGATCATGCGATTCGATTTGTAAGGCGGGAGGATCGTTCTTTACGAAACCTGGGTTGTAGGATTAGGCACAACGAATCCCTTTGTTGTAGGATCATCCGTTACTAAGCTCTTAAGGTTGTAAGATCATGCATTACCAAACCCTGCGTTGTGTAATCGTACCCTGAGAATCCTTGGCTCTTAAGATCCTTCACTGAGAATCGTTTATCTTAATGGTTCCTGTTACTAATTGCTCTGTGACAACTGACGTTCCGTTCGATTAGGAATAATTAAATGAATTATTCCACGATTTTTGATACAGATATTTCCATTTTTTTTTCACTACGTAATTTTCAATCACAAAGTCGCCAGTAATCATCGCAACATAGCACAGGGATCCTAATGTAATTACAACTTAACAAAGCAGATACTAATTAGAATCTAACACAGGACAGCATTCTGCAACCTCATGACGTTAGGAAAAAAAAGTAATTTTACAACAAAAGAAAAAAGTTATGATAATCCCACTTGGAAAAAAAAAAGAAGCTCCAAGCATGTTAAGTGAATGTAGTCAAGATATTTATTTAAGAAAGCTAATAATCCTCAGGGGGAAATTTCTTCATGGATTTAATCTAATCGACAAAGATCTTTGTTGAAGACATTTAACACGGGGTAATCATAGGCTCAGAGACAGTCGTAACGCTTTGGCTTGTGTCTAGAAGAATTCTACACACATCCGCCTTCAATACAACTGGTAGCATTCAAACACCCGGCTACCGACATTTCAGGTTATTACACACACACACACACACACACATCTGGCTTCCATACGTCTGGTTCTTGCACACCAGAATACAATATATCTGACTGTCATATATGAATCCAGTTTCCGTACACACGCACACACACCTGAACACTATTTTACACCCACGTTTGAACACTATTGAACACCTGAACACCACAAACCTTTACCAATAACGCCGTAACTAACCCACGCAGCTCGTCGATGTTCATGTCCCTAGCAATCTGTGTCGGTACTATTAGAATTTACTGCGGAGGGTCGTAACTATTGGCGGAGACGAAGCTGTGTCCAAGAGGCCCATATTTCCCAGGATGTTGGTGATGGTGGCTCGCTTGGTGTGCGGGAGGCCAACCGTGGAGGGAGAGGGAGATGTGGACGATAGCTCTGTACCAATATTGGCTGTCACGTTATACCCGAAATTACAGCTTCGCTGGGTACGAGCAGGTGTTAAACAGTTTGGCCTTGATGAGTGGGTGTGTGGTGTTCCTCAGGGGCTTGAGGAGTGAAGTGGTGTGTGTGTGGGAGGGGAAGGGAGGACTTGTTGAGAAGGGGTCTCTCTCTCTCTCTCTCTCTCTCTCTCTCTCTCTCTCTCTCTCTCTCTCTCTCACTCTCTCCACGTAGAATAAGGGAGGAATGGGGCGACACTGACTCTAAGAAAAGTGACACTTAAGACGATTACTCGTTTCCTGAATCTCCTCTTCATAAGACTCTGGCTATTTCGCCGGTAGCGTCGTTCCTACCCCACTCCAGGAGAGCGGCCAGGCAGACCACCGCCTCCCTGGCTGCCCAGGTCCTGCAGGTGTTTTCCAAGGCTCGGGGTAATGGGGTTGAAGGAGGTGGGGTTGAGCAAGCGAGAATACCAAGATCGAAGGAAGCGATACGGACGGTGTTCATTGGTGCCTCCCACGCTACCTAGCTCTTATGAACGTGGCGGTACCTTTATCTTGCGTTAATCGCTACCCAAGCCGGAGATCAGAAGCGAAATAGACACGAACTCTACCCACATTTTCTGCTCCCGCGATTCCAAGCATGTGAATATTCGAAGCTTTAAGAAAAACACAGAAAAAAAAGGGGGATTTTCTCAGCTTTTGAGCAAGATTCTGAAAGCGATCCGACGAGGCGATGCTCGAGGTGTTCTGTTTCTGTGGATAGAGTAGTTATCTGCCACAAGATGTACGGAAGGAGGAGGGAGCCTCACACATTATTATCAGGCTCTAGCGTCTGCATCATCTTCCATCCTGAGGCAGGAGATAAAGCCTTCAGGAGAGAAGGCAGCTGCTGTGCCCAATCGGGCAGCCAGCCAGCTCCTCCACTCCACACAAAGCCATTCATGTCTTTGTTTGTGGCTTGTAATACCGCCTCGCAAATATTCCTTGATCTTCCATATCGAATACATGCTAAGAAATGTAAGCATGGCCTTACAGAAAGCTCGTAAAGATTACACTTACGTACGTGTAAGTGGCTTCAGGAGCAGGATGGCCTTTCGTCAGGGCGAGTCTGTGTGACATATACCCCCTCACAAAGAGGGAGGTACGGGAGGGGATTGCTCTCTAAATCACACTAAGAAGCCTTCATTCCTTCTCGTTTGCTCTACCACCGAGACCACTTTACCTAAGGATGAAATATTCCTTCTTTCTTTTTGTATCGTATTCAACAACTCTCATTGTCATCCTATAAGTAATTACGACATTAAACGTCCAAAGTTATAAAAGGAAACGTTCGACATGGCTTTTACGTCACCTCCCGTCGTAGCGAATCGAAAACCGCTCGCCACACGCACTAACAGGGCCGAATGTGCCGCCTCATGCTTTTCATTAGTATACGACGGACATTAAAAGAAAAAGACAGGAAAATATACACTTCTTAGTAATTCAAGATTACAGTCTCGTGATTCTGACCTTGATTATAAAGGGAGAGAAATAGGTTGGGACAAGGAGAGAAGATGGGTACTGGGAGCACCTGGGGTATGCGACTGTCGTCAGCTGATATGCAGCCTCGTGAATCAAGGTCTTGTTGACGTTTATGGCTTCTAATAAGTACACAGGCTGCCACGGGGCGTTGACTTAAAGGCCTCCTCTAGCGCTTATCCCGGTACGCGGGAGACAATCTCTTATCATTTGTGTGCTTGACAAATGTAAAGGTTAAGCGCTGTTTATGGAAGACTTGTACATTATGATGTTGGGAGTCCATGTACCACGGAGCAGGGAGTATGTATATGCGG
>JAUUDZ010451786.1:0-12603 GCA_032361705.1 Panulirus versicolor
TAGAACAGCTTTATAATAGCTTTTTCAGGAGTCAAAAGTTCACCTATTTCGAAGCTGGTGGATATAAACAACCAAACCATGATTCAACGCATCCACCATAAAATGAAATGATGGAAGAGATGAACTGACGGGAAATGAAAGAAAATGATCTCACAATCCTCTGTGAACCTATTGAAGGGGAGGCTTTAGCAAGCCCTGAAGATCCCTAGACCGGTGCATCTACAGAATGATGATGGCTAATATCATCCATCCAAAATGAAGAAGGAAAATGCAAAACTAATGATTCTAATGAGAAATTCTAGATGCTTTCCTAAAGCTTTGAGGATCTTCAATCATCTGAAGACCCTGTTTCTAATGGTACGCTGCTTCTGTGCTCAACTCAAACAGATATCAAAACAAGCTTCACAAAGTTCAACTGATCTTATACTAAGAAGGAATGTTTCATCCCAATGTAGGACAGGACACAAGGGACTGATGAGAAAATGAAAATATTATAAAAACATCTTGTCTAAATGCAAGTTTAGTTGTCATCTGCACATAAATCCTAATCTGTGTTAGATTCCTGTGACGTCTCAATACTTTGATAAAAGCATATGGAAAACTGGAAAGAGATAAAAAATCTAGGTTAAAGTGTAATGGACCTGTCAGGTTAAGGTATAGCATATCTATAACAACAATTAAAATAAGTACATGAAAATAAGTATATGCTTATATAGGCGTGCATGCATGCATGCATGTATGTGATACACTGCACTGGACCCTACAGTTGTTTGATGTGTATTATGCTTCTATATTACCTCAAACATGTGCAAAGTATGAAAAACTACTAAAGACACTTTTGTATGGTAAGAACATAAGGAAAGGAGGACGAGTACATGTTCCCAATGGTGCCATGTTGAATATGATCGATATAACAATCCACACACAGCACAACTTTCAGATAATATATTGTTATGAAGCTACAAAAACTCATAAAGATGGTAAGGTGAACGGCAGCCAAATCAGATGGCATACTAACTATATGGGTCACAGTTAAAAACTTTCAATGTACATCAAGTTCTTATGGGCCATTTACTTGCACCAGTCACGTCAGGAATCATTTGGTGACCGGAAAGATACATAAATGAACAAAGAAGTGGAACCTCTTCCTACGGTCCACACTGAGCTACTGCATGTTTGTAACAGATAAGACAGGAGAGTGAAAAAAGAAAGACAAAATCTCGCTAAAACATCCATAAATGCAACTAAGCATTTTACATAAATAATAGCAGTTTATGCCCAAAGAAAATTATCAAAATACTTGGGATATTATCCAGAGATTGTTACAATTGAAATAAAAAGTCTTATTGCAGTGTCTACCAAATACGATACAATGAAAATGGAACTAAAGTTTCAAGCTAAAAAACTAAAAATGGAACTAATGCTTCAGGCTAAGTAACTAACAAGCAGCAGAGAAAAGGAGGAGACTTACAACATAGAATTAAGAAAGAGCACCACTAACATGTTGTCTGGGCATGAGACACCAATGAAACCAAATGCTACCCATCCTCAACCAACGAATATGCCTTGGCTACACCTATTTGAGCACAGAAAAACTAGAAACTAAGCCAATCCTTTCAAATATCAGCTACTGTATTCAGTCACAACGAACTATGGGTTTAGAGGTAACCATCTAATAAAAACAAAAACAATATATGGACACTACATATATTGAATAGATATAAAACAGGTTTGGAAATCCTGAAAACTTCAAAACCAGAATTACATCAAGTATTTTATGGTATTTCACTGGCTCTTCAATGATCATAAAGGTCTTCTGCTGAAAACTTTCAAATGGATAATTATTTTGTGGATCTTAAGATGACTATAAAACAAGTCTAGTAGTGTAACCTTAGCAGATGGTCATGAAATACCGTCTCCTACCTCATGCCACTTTCTGAGGAGCTTTCGGCAACATTTCATTCGTTTTCTGCATCTTTTACGCTTTGTTAACAGCTGCGTGAAGATACATGAAAGAAGCACTGTCAGAAGGATTTAGATGTATAAAAAACTAACAAGCAATTTACAACACTTAAAACAGGGTTGTGCATGAAGAATCTTAATCAAACACATGACTCACTGTACATAACTGCACGTTCTACTGCCAGAGACAATATAAACAGTATTCCATACCTTAGTGAAGAATTCTGCTTGAAAATCAGTCTTCTTCTTGCAATGCAAGTGTAAATGCTAATAATGTAAGACAAATGTCAGAATGCCCTTAAACAAAGGAGGTATGTGAATATGGGCAGACTGGCAGTAAATGCAAGGGAGTGAGGAAAGACAAGACAATAGGAAAAAACAATGGATGTAAGATAGGTTAATGGGACTACAGTGTTGCATGTGACAAAAGTGATGTAACCACCAATTGGGTGTAGGTAGCTAAAAGCTGGCAATTTTTGTTCTCTACAACTTTTCCTGAAGATCTGAGTCTAAGTAAATGAATAACAGAATCCAACCAATACACAACCTAAAGGAAACTGACTTTTAAGAGTGTATGATGTTAAAAGGCAAGGAAAACTTTATAGGTTTCTCATTTTCTGAAAGAGGAGCACCATCTTTAAATTTACCTACAAAATTTCCAAACCAAACAAAAACTATATGATCTCTATATCATCCTATCATTTCTCTTTCTTACTATTTCCCCCCCACTCCCTCTCTTTCTTTCTATCCTACAACATTTTCCAGTCCACACTTTTCTGTAGAATTTTTAAGGCAGTTTCTTACCACTACTCACATAGTATCATTTTCTCATCTTTTTCCTAACAGGGGTTGAGCTGGAGGGAGGGTCGAGAGGAAAGTGCCTTCTGCTCTGCTATCCTGCTTCTACCACAATATTCAAATCTCTTTTTTAGATAACCTCATTATGAACCATCAGGGAACCTGGTGTCTATCCTTCCCATGTAGTCTCTGTCCTACAAACATACAATCTCTCTATCTCACATATAACATGTGTCAACATGTTAATCAAATGGCTCATTCTTTATAACCATAGAATTTGGCAAAAACTTGTCATAAATACTCATAAGTAAATATGTCCTCTCTCTCAGAGCAGTTGTTTTGTATATAACTCCCAATATCCTTCTACACTATTATGGTCATCATATATTGTTAACCTTTTCTTCTAATATCTCGATCCCTTTTGTTTTCTTTTATGCAGTTTAACCTCATGTAAATCTTAATTTGTCTGTCAAAGCTACAAGGTCTCAACAAAGATCTCTTTGCTATGCCATATGGGTCTTCTGGCACAAAAAAATGACCTGTTAATCTTTTCAACTTAAACTTTATTACACATACATACTGACTGAGGAATTATCTTAAGATCAAGATTGTTATTCCATTTAATATACAGATGGCACACTTAACTACACAAGAACTATGTTTTGGTTTCTGGGTAAAAAGAAAGTGTCACAAAGTTCCTCACCAATGCTGTACCTAATGGTAGATAAAAACATAGTACATTATTCTGACAGTGCTGCAGGTGACACTGAAAGAGAAACTTATTTGTTAGAATAGCATCTGACATGCAGTATAAGGAGTACTTCAGAAAATAGTGAAATGGGAGTGCTTAAGTAAATAGTAAGCTATGATTGCAAGGGAGTTTTATGATATATTTATATGTACAACAGTAAATTCACATGCAAGGTGAATGAAAAGCATAATGAAGACTGACATCAGGAGTGGAAGGCTATAGCCCTGATAGAGTGTGACCTTTAAAAGTACTATAACTGAGCAATAGAAAAAATTCAGCAGGCTGAGTAGCTAGTGGGACAAAGGATAAGGGTATATCAATTATTATCAATATACTTACAGAAATTTATATTTGTAGTTAACCTGATTAACATTCATTTGATAACAAAGAAATGCTCTTATCATTCTTCCATATTCAAATATATATAATTTTAGGAAATACTGAAAGTAATGAAAGAAAATGCAAAAATCCCAACAAAAAGGAAAAAATTTCTTTCTAATATTATCCTTCTATGTAAAAGTCTCTACCACCTTGGCAAGGTAGCATGAAGAGTAAACAAACAATGGGTTCATCTACATCTATCTACTCTTTAGCTGTTACATATTATGTAATGAAACCTAGCTTGCAAGGCCAAACTTCAAAAACTACTTCACTTCATAGGCCCTGATGGAGCCCAATGACAGTATGTACTTCCTCCCAAACGAATGTCATATCAGTCCAATCAATTCTTTCTCACGCAAACCTCATACCTTCCTTACTCCATTCTTCTATTTCCCTCTTTGCTGCTTCCTCTTCTGACAGACAGTCAGTCTTTTTTTTAACTTATCCTTTCCAAATGTCTAAAGCATTTCGGCAAACCGTGGTCAGCACTCTCAATCACACTGCACTTAGTATCACACCTCTCTTATACATTGTTATTCCTAGCACGATAAACCTACTTCACATCACATATCGTCCTCAGTGATTTAACTTCTAGGATGTCCAAGGTCCTCTTTTATTTTGCATTTCAAGCCAAAGGTTCACACCCATACATCAATGTCTGGACTACTATACCTTCAAATGTAACCCATGTTTGCCATAAGTGACCTCTCTTTCTACACACTCCTTAATGCATCCAGGAACTAAGCCTCCTCTTACAGCACTTCAGCCCCCATGGTTCCTTTCACTGCCATGTCCACTCCCAGGTATCTAAAGCAATGCACTTCCTCCAAGTCCTCCTTATTCACACTTACACTCACACCACTCTGTTGCATCCCCTATAGTACCTCATTACCTTATTTTTGCTCACATTTACTCTCAACTTCCTCCTTTCACCACCTAAAGCCTAATACCAACCTCTGGAGTTTCTCTCCAAACAATAAAAACTTATTATCATTTTTGATTATTCAAATCCATAATGTATAAAATGACACCAGACAACTGGGAGACTTGCACTAAACAAAACTGATGTTCTAATTCTTAAAAAAAGTTTGTTTTAACCATTCAAGAGATTATGCTAGCTACCTAACTTTTGAACATACCTCCTCCATCTCCTTGGCTTGCTTTTTCACTTCAATGATCTCCTGCTCCACCTTCTCTCGCATCTCTGTGTATCTTTGCTGCTCTTTCTGCAGGTATAAAAGGTCCTCCCAAGCTTGAGTTACTTCCTCCGGCTCATCATCATCACTGTCATCATCTACAGAAAAATGAAAAGTGGAGGTTTTGATACATGAAAATCTATTTCTCTATTGTATGAGTACCTGAGAGAGAACTCCCTTCCAGTGGGTTAAAACACCATTTTACCCAAAGGAAAAGAGTGAATCAATAAGAATTTTCCTGCTTTGACCATTATAAAGCATATGAGGTCAGCTGATGCTCATTCAGAGGGACTTAATGACCAGACAGTAATCTGACCAGACCTATGATGCCAAAGTGCAAAAGTAACAAGGCAGCACACTTGAATCCATCACCATTCATATACTGATCCCTGGCATCTGAATTAGGCCTGTTACAGTCCAGAATCAAGAAATTGCATTATGAAATGCAAAGAGGGGAAGAAACGGAAGGGAAACTAGATGGATGTTCACAAGACTCTGCCTATGATGGGGAAATGATATTTCATTATTCAAAATAACTATTCCTCAGACAAATACCTATGAACATCTAAGAGTGTTTCCAAAAGAAGGAGGGCTTAAAAAGAAAAACTAACCCTAATGGCAATCTGACACCCATGCATGACCAATGTCTTCAAAATAAGGCAAAGCCACATAAGGCAGGACAACCAGATCCAGGCAAGATATCATCTAACGATAGTGTTAAATGAATAAAAAAGAGCTCTCTTGGAACCAAATTAATGAAGTCCCCTGTACAGGGTTCCCAAAATACTTCAAAAATCATTTCTGTTTTATCATTTTATACAAAATACCAAGATATGTTAAGAAAAACAGTCAAGCAAATTAATCATATTTGTTGCACAGATATCAAATTTCATGTGCCAGCTGGTGGTATGATGTTTGGGTTATTGCTGCTATCAAAATATGTTATTTTCATGAATGCCCATGCTTAGTTAATTAACTCACACATAGATTTGTTTTCAATTGATATATAATAACGCCCTTCACACATTTTGAGACTGTAACATGATGTGCTGCAAATAAAAGGATAATGATTATGTAAATTGTATCACTATACACCATTTGACAAGACTGGGATTTTACAAGGAGAGTGTATGACAGTACAATTAAAGGGGTTGGTGTGAGTGGAAGACCAAAAATGACATGGGCAAATAGGGTGGAGGAATACTGGAGGGAGAGAAATAGTGGAAGAATGTGCGGAATGGTGAATGCAAGGGAGGCATGTAAGGACGGGGATAAGTGGAGACTCTTTTGCCGTGGCCACCCCTTAATGGGAGTTCCCAGAGGGAATAAATGTCAGAGATGTAGATAGATAGATAGATGCCTTATCTACATAATTTCAAGATTATCATCTATTCCTTATGTTTTTTTATCTATATAATTGTAGGGTATATACATTAATGAAAGTTTTATATGCAGTACTGTTATGTTCCTAGCCTGTCCTCACTTGTCCCAGAATATCCTACTCTTATTTTCTTTATATCATAATAAAGATCAGTTTCCTATAATGATCATGATCATGTTCAACATCCACCATTATCAATATCATTAGTGCCCCCAGAGACAATCATTAATTTCAGAGGCAAGCACATACAGCTGAATGGTTGTTGCATAAAGTAGCAAGAGTAGATGACTAAGAAGGACACAGCAGTGCCTACCCTCTCTATGTTGTGCAGATAAATGACACAGTAGGATTTGTTGTGACACAAGGCATCTCTGTATAACAGAAAAAGCACATCTTCAAAATTAAATACTGATGGTAAGAGGCACCCCGTAAAAATATGGTTGCAGTCACCACACTGAGAAGGCATAACCACAATTAATGAGGTTAAGGAGATAAAAAAAAGCTTGGGCAGATGACACTTTTCTAACATCATGAACTCTACAAGACAATCTAGTGCTGGGTGCTGAGTACCAGTTTCTTGATTCAACCATACATGCTCCCTGCCAATAAGAACTTCAAGAAGCCTGGATGAACAGGCAAAACAAATGTTCTGCATAATTTTCAGTAATACCAAGAAATTCCAAAAAGGATGATGTGCTTAAGGAAAAATTTTCCAGAAATGAATTAATGCAGAGACATTCCTAAATCTAACTGTCTCATTTTGAGTCAGGAACTTCAAGTTTGGTTTAATCTTTACTCAAATGATCTACAAGCTGAAACTGACTCTTATGTCAAAATACAACATGAATATCCCAAACCCTTCTTTCTTGATCCCGAAGTTACAAGGAAAAGTTTTCACTCGAGAATTTGCAAAGACATACTGCCCATCAGCCTCTACAACGAAAAGAGTCAGAACCTTTGACAACTCCCCCTTAGACTTAAGGAAAGTGCTCTCAATTGGTCCATAGGGCTTAGTGCATAAAAGAGTAAAATTTCATTATGATACAAGTAAACTGTCTGGTGTTGTTATAAAATTATATGCAAATGAGAAATATAGTATCTACATGAATTTAGACTCTACAATAAAAGACTGTCATACAATTTGCAAATTACACCTACGGCATGAAAAATTTTACTGGCATATCATGAAGTTCTCATTAAAACCAATAATTCTTCAAAAATATTTTTCATGTTGGCATTACTGAAAGGACCAAATTACCTTTTTCTTTGTCAGTGTCCATGTCAATTATTTCCTCGCCTTCTGGCCCCTTGACTGGTTCTGATCGGATTTTCGCTCGACTAGCTTTCTCTGTCTCCCATTCAGTCACCACTAGGTTTTGCCTTTCAAATTCCATGGATAATGCTAATATGTTACTGTCAATATCCATAAGCTTACTCCTGTTGTGGATGAAAACATGTGCTTATATTGTAATTATGACTTACATTTCATATAATGGAAATATTCTTCATGCTTTAGAGATGATGCATCATTAACTCATATCAAACAAAAACTGCCATTCTTCCTCAGACCACAATATTCACCTTAGAGACATCTGTTCACGAAACATATCAAGAAGGTCATTCTTGAGTCTTTCAAGTTTCTCTGCATTCTTTTGCTGCTCTGCCTCCAACTCCTGTGGATTCATTCCCAAGGTGTTCTTGTCATCATCTTCACTGGCAATTTTGCCCTTTAGTCGTTCAATTTCCTCTTTAAGCTCACTAATGATAGTCTGGTATTGTGACACATGGTATGACACATCCAACACATTAGATCGCACCTAGAATCAAATTGGAGTTTATTAAAAAAATGGGGAAGGACTTCCATCATAAGCTGGATCTCATATACATGAAATGCTTAACCAAACACAGGCTTATGTTACATGTTTCAAATTAAGCCTAACAAAGGTTACAGAAGGACAATGAGTACTAAATAAATCAATGTCTTTTGATAATGAGAAGTGAACAGAAATACTTTGCTGAAACAAGTGCTACAGGTAAAATACGTGAATATTTAAACAGGAAAAATCTAAAGTCCTTCTATTCAAGTTTATCAGGAATTTACAGCACCAAGAAAAAATCACACCTATTTGGAAGTCAGTACAAACCCTAATGACTTAAAAGTGACACAACACACAATTGAAACATGAAACCCTTTAGAAAAGTAATATAAACTTTAAAAGTTCTGATGTACATAAATAATTTGTTCCAGTAAATTTAATTAAATTTCAAATTTTCATGCATGATGATAGTGTTTAACAGTCATTTTTTTCAAAGTCATGATTTAGAAACTAAAGTATGCATATCAAACCTCTAGGATCTAATATGTTTTTTCTCATTCTGACCTGTTTTGAAATATTTTTGGCCCTGTCAGCATATATGAGAGTGTTGCGCGTCTCTTCACGGTGAAGGTGACATGGAGAGACATGTGCCACCATTACTGTTCGGCAGTTTCCTGACAGAGCATCCTGGTGAAATTATGTCTGTTACTGATAAAGTTAATTCATACCATACATACTAATGTATTGATAAAAAGAAGAGGGTTAAGTAAATAAGAAAAAAGTAGGTACAAGAAGAGTAGACATTACTGTCTTTACCTTAAGAAGCCGTGTTAGTTTAGAATCCCTGTAGTTAACGTACTTAGCGCGTCCTTCAGCTAAAGCATTAATACAGTTGCCCAAAGCCAGAAGGGAGCGGTTAATATGAGCTCCTTCACGCAGTTGCTTACCCTTATTCTGATGGAAAAGAAAAATGATCACTAAAATGTCCATCACTGAATGTAGCTGAGCTGGAATTATACACACTAAAGAGAGCACACCTTTTAAAAAACCAGAATTTTCTACCATTCAGTAGGATATCAGCAACTTTCAAGTGTAATGCGCTTGCCTGTTTCACACTGGTGACAAAGAGCGAGATCTGATCATAATTTGTCTAGCTTAAATCTATTATCTTCCCTTGTTCCATAAACTGAAAGATGGAATTACAACACAAAAACAGTAAATACAGTACTGGAACAAAGCTAGCAGGAAAAGGCATATGTTACTGATTCACATTTCAGACACTAATAATGTCACCTTCCAATTGAGGATTTCAGCTGTCTATGATGAGACCTTTTAAAAATCAGTCATTGTTGTAGTTAATTAGAATTTTTTTCTTAATGATAAAAATGTGTTCACAACTTACACTTGTAACTGTAAATGTCAATATTTCAAAATAAAAATTCTGAGGTTTGGAAAGCTAAGTTTATCTGTCTACCACTGTTACATACCACAAATAAAACTGTTGCTCAAATATAATGCACTTAACATATACTAGTTACAAATTAGATTTCCTATACCTTTAAACAAAGTAAAAATTAATGTATAAATCACTACAACACATATGAAAACCTAAACTCATAAAAGTCAATAAATTGATAATTATTCTTACCACTGTGTCTTGTTCATCTATTTACTTTATAGCACATATATATCAATCTTTTAGCTCTCTGGGCAGTGGAGATCTTTGCACTGAATTTAAACCAAAATATTAAAGACATAGGATGTGCTGGTACCCAATATATATATATATATATATAATCTACGAATAAGTAAGAAAAAATCATGCCTTTGGAATGACTGGTTTCAAGCACATCAATAAATATGGCAGTTATTTAATCCACCTTGTAATTTTAGATCCAAGACAGAAAATATAAAGTTCACCAGCTACGAAGTACATGAAGCACAAAAACGATATTTAAGCACAAAAACAATATTTCCACCAGTGAATGACCAGTCTTACAATGATAATCTGTTAACTTTAAGATGTTGGTATGCTCTAAGATTTTTTCATCCTTATTTCATATCATGTCACTCTGAAAGTGTAAAGATTGTTTGAAGTTGGGTGTGCATCAGCATATTTAAATATTACTCTGAAACTTTTCATTAAGGAGCCCAACTATTCATTTTCTTAACCAATGTGAAAAATGACTATTCACTAACCTTAGTTTGTTTGGCACGTTCAGAGCCAGCTAAGTCAACCATGAAGAGTCGCCCATTCTTCACTTCCTCACTGTCCCCCTTTATAAGTGACTTACGCACATTCACCTGTCAAACAGAAAAGTCATGAAATCTGCAGAGATGATGGATAAAAGTGTAATTACAGGGTTTAGACATCTCATCTCTTGAGGGTGCCCATCAAAATAATCAAGTTTACTTAAGAACTTTATAGAAACTAAGAGCAATTAATCTAAAACAGATTTGGATTCAATCTACAGTCAGTTCAGCTCAAGACAAATAAAACAATAATCAATCTTAAAAAGAAGTATAAAGAAACTGTTACCCCTCCTTCATGTTATAAGCTACAGTAATATTCCAATGTCAATTACTGGTATAATGCCACACTTCTAACGAGACATCATTTTGATGATTTGTACTAACTGTGAAATAAATTTCCGTATACTACACATACAAAAAATCAAATACTCTAAAGGCAATAAGAAAAACTGTACTATACTAAAATTTTAAAGACAGTCTTAATGAAAAAAAAAGAATAAAAATCATGTAATAAACAACTGAGGTGTAAGCAGAAGCATATGCAGGGTGTGGTCAACATCTAGGGAAGGGGAATCAAACTGTGTACTCAGGATGATAAAGATGGAATGCTCAAAACAAGAATAGTTTGTAAGTACACACTGTATCAGAGAACCTATGCTTTCCAAGTTATCTAAACGTCAGAAAAAATCACTAAAATTAAACTTTCAAAGAACTGAATACAACTGTTGTACAAAAGTAGGTATATCATGAGACTTGGTGACCATTGTCAATAAATATCATATTTGATAACAGAGAACAGGTCATTAAACTGATTAAACAATCAAACGAACTGTGTTCAATTAAACAAATAAATTTCCAGATAGAGAAAATTCAATTTTTGTTAAGTCAGTGTTTTAAGGAGGTGGTGAAAATGACAAGGATGTTTCATTGGTCACTACTCCAAAATCAATGAGAGTTAAGTATACATACAAATACATTTATTTTTCATTATGTGGGACTAAAGAAGTTAGAATTATGGAAAAATAAAGTATCATTGCATACAGAGTAGCTCAACAGATCCCACTTTTCATAACAATGAGAAGGTGAAGTTTGGTTGCTACAATAAGGTATGTCACAGCTCCATATCATTTAGGCGAGGTTTCCAGAGGAGTTACGTTGATTCCTACAGGTTTTTCATCAATTTATGCTATAACTAAACCTGCTTTCCTATGATCATACTCCATTGCCTTAACAGCTTATAAATATTCGTAAGGGTAAAATGACATTGCACTCCTTGTTTTTCATTTTCTCCAAAATAAATCCGACATCTCAATAAGAAATTTTACGGCTACTAAAATCATGGTAATCTAATATACTTTTACATAAATAGAAGAAAAACCTTGTACGAAATGGAACAACCATCATGACCTGACCTGGAGGAGGGCATGGCTACGGGAAGAAGTCTTGTTGGCAGCAGTGGGTTCACACGTTCTCTCCTTATTGCCTTTTGTCAGCAGTTTCATCACCTAGAGCACAAAAAGACATTATAACATCTGCCAAATACAACCATAATCAGTAGAAAAAAACAATGATATTATGCACTCTGCAATACAAAGGGGCTGTACACTATATGTAAATAGGTACAATGTTGGAACTCAAAATGAATACATTCTGAGAGATAAAGTTTTCCTGTTAGCATTAACACTACAATTAACCTAAAGTCCATTCATGAAAATCAAAATCGTGTTACATTGTTATTTAATGTGGCAGACCACCGAATGTTAATAACAACTGTGGAAATTTTATAAACATAAAATCTTTATTTTCATTTTTATCTGTGATGGACTGCTTTACAAACACAAACAGACCCCCCCCCCCAAAGAAAAAAAAAAACTATATTCCTGATTAACATCCATTTCCTCCATTTGTTCTCAGTAGAGCATCAACCTTAATCTTGCTTACCACCCAGTTCTAATGACATTTTCACTGATCAGGCTATGAAGCATTCACTGGCTGCCTAAGGTCGAGCGCATAGGTTCGAATTCTGGTTGCGGCAGTTGGTCCACAGTCAACCCAGCTGTTCAT